>BMAO01017191.1:0-91123 GCA_019973975.1 Trichonephila clavata
TATATATATATATATATATATATATATATATATATATATATATATAAATATATATATATATATATATATATATCACCTACACATTGGGATACTGCCTCCTGACATCGTCGCTCTGAACCAAACAAAGATAAAAAGAAGCTAGCTTGGCTGTGTATAAAGAGTAACAATCTCAATTATTCTATATCAGTGGTCCCCAAATTTTTTTTGATCGCATAGCTCTTAACGAAAGTTATTATGAGTACCCCCATTAAATATATAAATGTTATGAGGCTACTTTTTTCGCGTACCACTCTACGTACTTCCTCGGGAAAGCGTACCCCACATTGGAGATGATTGTTCTGAATATATAATTCCGTCTGTTACAAGAAAATCTAAATCTTTATTTACCAGCTATGAAAGTATCCTGATATGGCTTAATACTGAAACTGCCGATTATTTATCGTAGACTTCAGAAGCTACACTACATTTATTTGCGGTAGAACTCGTAGTTTTGACCCGCGGTCAAGTGATTAGAAGGATAACGTAAGAACGAGCTGGTACCTAACTCTTCAAATTTCCCCATTACACCGATGGGAGGATTTTAGACAAATTTAACGTGTATCAACCCCTCTCCGTGGCTAATCTTCACGATCCATGACTCGATAGCGCCAGCCACGAGCTCGAGACCATTACCACTCCACGACCTTTGCTACATTACATAAATATATGTACTCGGGCGCTTTTGGCGATAAATCTCTAAATTGAAATCTCTCTTTTAGCGATAAATTGAAAGATCAGTCAAAAGAAGAGGATACACTCTGGGTGAAACCTCATTTTCACTAATCCCTTCTTAAGAGATTTTTCAATTCCTACTGTTAGCTTACTCTCTCTCTCTCTCTCTCTCTCTATTTATCTTGTTCAAATTTTCAATAGATAATAAAATAAATTTTAAGCACTCAATTGAGCTGAAATTTTACATACAGGATTATTTTGGATGACATTACAGTAATTTGCTGTTGTTGCTTATGCCACCTGATCGACAGTAACATCAGATCAAGGTCCACGAAATTCATCGCGGCTAAGGGCTAGAATTTTACACCTGCCGTTAGCCTAAGCTTTTGAGCCCTATGATGGTAACAGTGCGATATTGCTCGGTACAACACAATAGATGGCGATACGATTCGGACCCACTGATTTAAAAAGCACGTTCTCCGTATATACTCGGTGGGCATTTGGTGGCATCGGGCATCGAACCCAGTAATTATTAATTATAATTAATAAAAATTTATTGATTAAAACTAATTACTCAAAGAATTACGAATACAGCCACGTTGGCATCATTTTGGGTGACTTAGCGGCCCTTTTCGCAACTTGTATCAAAACTTGAAAAGGTTTTTTCCTCACATTTGGTTTAAAGCGCTCATTTGAGCTGAAATTTTCTATACACTATTGCTTTGGGTAACAATACGGTAATTTAATTATAATTTATTAAAATTATTAACTGAAATTAATTATTTAAAGAATTACAGATACAGCCATGTTGGCTTCATTTTTAACGATTTGGGTCAAAATTTTAAAAGATTTTTTTTCTCACGTTTCAAAGCTAAACAGTTGAACTAAAATTTTATACACACGATTGTTTTGGATGACAATGCGATACTTTAGTGATAATTTAAAATTAATTGCCACTTTATGTTGTGGTTCTGTCATATCTATATACATATTTATATGAATGGTAACTATTTAATAAAAAGTAACTAAAATAATTTTTTTTGTTGCTCTTAGTAGGAATAGACTTAAAATTTTTTGTATTAGTTTTTACCCTTTATTTCATCTATAAATATTTGATGAAAGGAAATTTCGAGTTATATCGATCACGAAACTCGTATGGATCTGGAAAACCAATTGGATGTCCACGCTTGCAAAGCTTTGTGGACGAAGATTAAATGGCTTAGATTTAAAAAATGATTGATCCATCGATTGATTGTCTTATTACCGTCGCACTTGGAAGCAACAGAAGGTTATTGGCAACGAATATCGTATTTAGGAACCAAAGGCGTCACCTGAGCTGTTAAATCTAAATATAGAAAGATATTTCAGAAAACGTTAAAGAATTAGAAGAGAATTTTCCGCCTTCTGGAATTTTATTCATTACAATTCATAGTAAAAGAAATTGTGTTAACAAAAAAAAGAAAAAAAAGACTAGAAAATAAAAATTTTCAATTTCCTGGGACCATTTTAAAAGTTTTACTAAACAGAGAAAACGAAGGGAAAAAAGTTTTGATAAAGAGAAACCACAGTCACCCGAGCAACCACGCTCTAATAACCACTAATCCGAACCAAATAACTCTTTAAATAAGACCTTTCTTGCCATAATTGGCGAGGACAAAACAAAAATCGCGCTTTCCACTGATTAACACGACGAAATGAGGGATGACTGGCGAGATTTTTTTTCCCCTCATATATTCAGCAAAGAAGTTTTCCCTTTTTACCTATTGGCGTGGGAATTTGTTCGCCAGGGCCATAAATCGCGCCGAGTGAATAGAAAAGCGCAACAGCGGTGTCGCCCAACCATTCATCATTTTGGAGCGTGATGAGCTTAAATGATTGTAAAAGGAGCGCCCTTTTTTTTTGACTACTGGGAAGTGGGGTGGTCACCGTACAAATTTTCAATCTAGAATTAGAGGGAGGGTATAAAAATTTTAAGCTTGGGGATCTTCTTTGTCTGATTCTTTAAACTGACACTGATCTAAAGCTCACCGAGAATTATTGGGCATGGATCTCGTATTTTTGAACCATGATCAAGTGACGAGTTCGAAATTGAGTTGATATCTCTGTAATCGAACTTTCATTGCACGCTTTTTGCGGACACGTTCAATTTAGCTTGCCTCAACTCTCATTGTTCGGCACGAAACTCTTCAATGCAAGCAAGAATCGTCTGAAAAGTATATATACATTTTCAAATATTAATTACAAAAAAAATAATAATAATAATAATAAAGATATTCACTCCAGGTGGGTTTTTTTTTTCGTTCCATAAACAAAATATCAAAATTCTTTTACAGTGCTTTATTGCACGATTTCAATGCGCGCATCATTAGTGGCGCATATTAGTCCATACGAAATTTCTAACCATGCTCAACGAAGCATTACAGGATCAACAATCTGAATGGCTACTGTAATTCGACTTTTCGTTTAATCATTTTCACTAATTGAAGTTTGGTAAAAAAAATTTAAAAAATGCTCATGTATCCCTACAAGAAGTCCAAAAGTGTTACGTCTAGAGATCTAGGTGACCAAGTTATATGGCTTCCTCTTTCCATCCATCTTCCAGGGAAACTCTTTTTCTCATTTCCAAACTTCAGTGTGGCGGTGCCCCGTTTAAGCAGTACATGTGTCTCAACCTGGAAGTTGCAAGTGTAATAGGGAACGTGGAAAAAGCAGACATTGTTGTAAAAAAAAATTGGCAGTTATAGAGACTGCCGATAGAAGTGAAAATTTAGAATTTTTAGTATTAAAATTTGAAATTTCATAATGTTTGAATTAAAATGATCAACATAAATCTGGTTTCACATCTATTGACACTCCGGGCAACAATTATATATGGTTCATATGTTTTTTTATTACTCAAATATATTACTGGCTGTACAAGATCATGACAAAATATAAATACAATTCAATTCCAAATAACAATTTATACAATCATATTATTCATGGATAGTATTTGTATTTACTTAAATTTCAATGTACTTTATTTTTAACATTACTTTAATTGTTTGCATCATTAATTTTAACAATACTTAGATTTTTTTGTACTTTCAATTATATCATTTTGTTCCAAAAAAGGCACAATAGGCTTATGGTAACTAAAGTAAGGAAAGAAAATGTTTGATTCAAATTTATCTAAGCATCGATCGTCGTTTTATATTTTGTAGTACTGAGTTTTCGATCATTGGAGATATTTAAATTAAGTGTTTCATTTAGAAATTCAATTAGTGGTAGATTTTTATCATCTGCAAAGTTAATATTGAAATCTCCACTTAAAATCATCGGTACATTATCTTATATTTTTCGCCAAATCTTTTTTCGAGTATTTCAGAACCTCCTTTTGTATAAATCATCGAATTTTCGAATAAAAATTGTTGTATCTGTCTCATAGATTTTCCAGGCGAAATATAAACGACTATGATTGAACAACTAGAAGTCTGTTTTACCACGGTAGTAAGAAAACGTCTAAGCCACTGTGAAATACTAATCCGGATTGCGTGATGCATTGCAGAGGTTAAATATTAGAAAATAAATTACAAATTTTCAAACACCAGAATGAATACGAAGATTTAAAATAATTTTAAATAATATAAAATTTTCAAACGCCAGAATAAATACGAGTATTTAAAATAATTTTCTGTAATTTATTTTCTATCTTAAAAATATTAGTATATTTAGTACTCACTATTGTGTGTGTACTGCACAATGACTCTTCAATTAAATGATTCAAATAATAATCAAACAAAAACACTATTTCAACAATGCACAGTATATACACATTGAACTTTTTACTAAATCCATTCAATTTCACTTATAAGATCTACACAAGAACTATACGTCAGCTGTATAGCTATAGATCTACTGCTATAAGCATATCGGTGACGCGAACGCACGAGATTTCACCCATCCAAAAAGTGTCTAAGCCGCACAGCACACTTCGCGTGCGCCAGTCATGAGCATGTCGGTGACGCGAACCCATAAGATTTTCCCCTATCAAAAAGTGCCAAACACGGCTGAAGAAGTTTTCACTTCAAAAAATGCCTTTATTTCAACAGTAGAAATTTTTGATTAACTCAATAACCTTGGGAGTAATCCTAACCTAAGTTTGTAAAATTATAAAAGGTACACATATCTCTAGATCCGCTTGTAGATCACTTGTCCGCTCTTTTATAAATTGCTATGGTCCTCTTCAAATCAACTTCTCTAGTATTTTCACTTCTCCAAATGGATGTTGTAACTTGAATACTAACTTCAAAACTAACGACTCACGATTCATGATTCACGATTAACTGTAACACAACCCTTGACAGGGTTTAAATAACATTTACATTAGCTTAAAATCAAGTCATCACAATGGAAAGCGGTTTTAAACTCGAACCACAGTTAAAGAACAATTTCCCCAAGAGGATTAGTTGAAGAACCGTGGATAGAACCCGTCACACATGCGTTGCAGATTTAAACTCGATAAACCATGCTACTACTTGCGCTTACTCTCTTGTAGCGGAACCATTTTGAAACGAGCATGTTGAAAAACGGTTAGCTTGTGCTATCCATTTTGCATTTCATAAAACAAAAGCTTTAATATATTTTTAATAGAGCTTAAAAAAACAGTAAATTAAAATCTTTTTTTTATATTTTTAATTAATTATTGAAAGCTTTGTCTTAGCATGTAATTTAAACTCATGGAAATTCCCCTGACATTTGGTAAACAGAAAATTAAAAATATAGGTATTTTAATTCAAATATTCAGATGATATTACGAATCATCTGTACATGCAATATGCGAATCAATTCTGACGTTTTCTGTAACAAACCTACACTAAATTATTGAATGTAGTGTAGATATAAACATTTCCAACATACGACAGTAAACGTTATTCAATTCTATCTCATAATCTTAAAATGAGTGTTTATAAAACTATTCACGAGGTAATGAAAAAGTTAAAAAATGACAGATTATCTATATGAAAAATTTGATGAAATCTTTGTAAAGGGTTAACGCGTTTTTGACTGATCCTTAATGGAAGTTCTTTTTAACTGTTTTATGGTTATAAAATTGTTTTTTCGTGGAGGAACTGTGATTTATATAAATGAGAGTTGCTATTTAAAGTCAAGTGAAGAGAGAGAGGATGGTTGATCGTCGTCAGGCTGATACTGAAGCTAAAGCTATAATAAGTGAAAACATAGGAGTCTTTCAGTAAGATATCCAAGTGCAAAAAGATCATCAGTGCTGCGGAATTAACCGTCACAGGTAAATGATCCAATTAAGTGTTATAAATATTTAGGTTAGTAATTAAGTTACTGCTCTCTTCACATAATCTAAATTTTAATAATAGAATTGATACGTAAAAAAAGGGGTTCATTTTATTAAGATTATAAGATTAACTTGTCACCTCAAACGTGGAGACATGTAATATAAAAAACTAGGTTATAATAGATGCATGACTCGTAAGAACCTATTTGTTAATCTTGCACAGACAAAAAAAAAATACCCAGAGTTAGCAAAAACACTAATAAATGAACCTTTATTTCTCAGATAATCTGTCTTATATAGTTGTGAAAGCGGTTTGTTCCTACTTACATCTGAACCCTCTTGTCTACCTGTAATCCCCGCTAGATGCGTGGGAGAAACAGAAAAATCTACAGACATGTTTTCAATCTAATCAATTTATTAATTCTTATTATCAATCAGACACAATACAATTCTAATTAAGGTAGATGAAATATATATGAGTGCGGAGGTAAGATTCTATAACACGGGGATAATACTACAGGTCCTCAACTGAATCTAAGATAGCTTAAATACGCTCAAATATAACTACGTCGCACACTAATAAACTAGCTTCTACTTAATCAAACTCACACTACCTTAACTTTGTATGCATCGGATCCTACACTGGAAATTTGCAGGACATCTCTTCTGCTTGATCAATGTCGTTGGCTCCACGCACTGTAATCTTCAACTAATTCCACTCCTTTTCAATCTTCAACTAACAATTGACTCGCAAACTTTATGTTAACTCCTACTTGCCAACTCGGACGTGCCAACTCCAACGTGTACCTCCACCGTGTCAACACACACAAAAAAACTCGCGAAACAGAATTTATATAATATACCTCATTTACATAATCACGTTTCCTTACTCGATGAAAGTTGGTTGAAATAAATATTTTCCTTAAAGAGATATGAAGGGATTAATAGAACCACGTATAGATCCGTCACATAGTGATGAATCAAAATTTAATATCTCTTGATTCTATGCATTCAAATTCATCAGCTACCACAGAATCAAAGAAATCAAAGACTACCATGCAATGTATTAAATTGTTATTGAAGGAATACAATGAATTTCTCATATTTTTGAGAGTAGAAACTAATCCTGAAGATCTCCAAAGTTTAACTGGTTACGTAAAAGAAATATGCGTAAGATTCACAATAGTCCACGATTAATGGGTTAAATTCACGTGACATTATAGTCACATGATAAATGCAATATTACATGTTTCCAGCCAATCAGTCCATTTGTTTCGCTGCTACCAACTTTTGCTTTTTTGCAGAAACTTTCTTTTAAAAATTACGTATTAATCAACAATAACGCACTTCAGTAAACAAAGTACACTTAATTTAAAATTCCACGTATATTATAAGAATTTATTATTAATTTTTAAAACTTTTGAGGAATTTTATTATTTGAGCATCTTTACCCCCAATCATTAAATTCGAAATTTTATTTAAACTTTGTAAGTGTAACTACAAGTACAAGTTATGAATTTTAAATTCAATGGAGAACACGTGATTGTATTTATCATGTGACCGTCATGAATTTGCAACCCAAGTAGCACATGACTTAAAAAATGATTATAAGATTAACTTGCCACCTTGTGACGGATCTATACACGACCTTCTGAATAATCCTCTTGGGGAAACTTTGGGGCTAGCTTTCGCGTTAATTCACAGCCATCCCTCAAGAAGAAACCTTGATATGTAGATTAGTTTCGATATATAAAGTCAAGGTTTTGTAAATGTAAGATAGAAGGAGCGGAGGAACTGTTGTGGTGATACGTAGGTGAGATTTATTTTATTATCGCAAAGTGAGTTAAGGAAGGAGTTTGCCACTATAATAAATTAGTGGATTGAGAATTAATAATCCAAGATAGAGTAGATTAGATTAATTTAAGCAGATTACTAGCGCTTGTTTACTTAGTGTAGATAGCTCTCTTTATATCACTCTTAGGGTTTCCTCTTGTAGTTTCACTTGTGTTTGATTAGTGGGCTTGAATAGTCATAAAATAATAATTAGAATGGAAGTTTCTGGTGATGCTTTGTCCCCCCCCCTCCCACATCTTTAGGTAGGCCAGACGGTGAAGGAGCGACTTCAAATAGAAGTTGCTCACAACCTTAAACGTGGAATTATGTAATTTAAAACAAGATATCAATCATTGGCATGGCCAAGTAATTTTAGCGCGTTTTTCACATGTTGTATTTTACAATAATGCAACTAATGAACTTTTTACTAACAGAAAGTAGTACTATACTTTAAAAAAAAAATTTTAATTAAAAAAAATTTTTTAATTAAAAAAAAAATTTTAATTTTAAATTATTAAATTTAAATATGATTCGGCTCATCTAGGGCACAAATGCGACCCAATGCCGAAAACCCGAGATCAATCGGTTAATTATTGGCTGAGAAAAAGGTACGACAAAATATGGAACGAAGACAAAGACGAGGACGAAGACGAAATTTGCGTCCTAATGGCGCTTTTTTTACACTACGTGAAAAACGCGCTAAAACCCAAGTTATAATAAATGTATGGCCAGTAAGAACTCATATGTTAATCTTTGCACACACAAAAAAAGCACCTAGAGTTATCAAAAAAATTTATATATAAACCTTTATTTTTTCTGAAAATCTGTCCTATTTAGTGATGAATCAAAATTTAATATCAATGGTAAATAATTGGAATATCAAGTTATGAACTGGAGAAGATCGCATGAACAGATGTTAAGAATTCATGTGAAAATGTCAAACAGGTGGTGGCGGAATAACACCTCTCGAGGATGTAATCAGTACTATAGAAATCCGAAAATTTATGCTATGGAAATATGGATAAATGTATTCCGCAGTAAAAAAAAACATTTGTACTTTCGGCAAAATTACATTGCAGCAACATTTAGCATCCAGCGACAGCTTGAGTTAAATTAATTCAAGCGTCCAAATTTGGTACCGAGAGCCGCCACTAGATGGTACCACCACTGAAACGGCTCTCACATTTGGAGACTTGCCGTGTCCCCCAAGGCTTAGTTGATAATATGCAACCCATTAGGGAAAAAAATTCTGCGGTAAAAAACTTAACTGTCTCTTGGAACTGAATTTACTTTCCAATAATGATCTTAAGCACACTTCCAAAGCTTTTAAAGCATCTTGTCTTTATTATGTTTCTAAACAGCTTCATAGACCATTTCCAATCTCTAGGGACATCTTAAGACTCCTTGAGGCCCTGGGCCCTACGCAGAAGTAGACCTTGGGCCCTTATATAAATGTAGGCCTTACCTATAACCTTTAGAAGTAGACAGTACACAGCATAAGTTGCCAAATACTCGTACAAACAATAACCCGAAGCAAATGTGCATGTCTTAAAATCGCAAAGACCGACTTGACTTCAACTGAATGAGTAATGATGATGTATGGTGGTAGGCCTAGACCTTTACATGGACGAAGGTCATCACATGTAACCAGATGAGATATCATCCGAAGTTCCCAGTTCTTTGGAGAATACAACCGTAAATAACATTTGAACATCGAAATTATTCGAATTATGATCTTATAATGAGCTGAGAATGAGATGAGGCCCCCATTGCGGCCGAGGCCCTGGGCCCGGGCCCAGTTGGTAAAGGCCCTAAGACGTCCTTGCCAATCTCCCAATTTGAATCCCATCAAACATTTATGGGGTAAAAAGATCGTGAACTCAAAAAATATTGAGATAAACAAAGTTTAACTGGAAAAAATTTATGACACGGATAAAAATATTTTGCCTAAGACAACAAAAAAATCTCTTGATGTAGGAAGGGAAGTTGAAAAGAGAAGTTGTCAATGGCCATACTAAATATAATCTGATAAAATTTAAAGATCTTTTATGTTGTTGTTGCTGTTACTAATACCACCTGATAGCAATGAGCGAGATCGAGGCCCACGAAATTCATCATGGCAAAGGGCTAGATTGCACGCCTGTCTTTAGGCGTAGCCTTGAGCATGATGCAAGTGACAGTACGTTTTGGCTCGGTTCCACACCAATTTTGAGATAGAATACTCTGGGGTCGGTCAGGGGCCTCCTACCACTGTTCCCCTTCCACCCACCTCACAAGTGGACTTGCGGCTCGGGGCCATTTAGAGTAATTCTAATATGGTAAAAAAAATACTGACTCAAAAGCCTGTTAAGTATTATTAGTATTTGATAATTATTTAAAATGCTTCAAGTTACTCCTTTTTATGTTAAACCTAACTGATTGAACCCGTAAAAAGTTTATTAACAATAAAACCAAAGTTTGTACTTTTGTCTTATTTATTATATTATTTTCTAATTTTCAAAACTTAGACTTGCACTAAAACAAGTGATATAAAAAAATTTTTAAGTCAGTTCCTAATTTGAATGGATGAATAGAAAGTATTTTATTAACGATTGAAAAGTTGAACAAGATATATATATATGTGTGTATATATATAGGGAGAGTGTGAACTAATAGTAGGAATTGAAAAAGAGCATGATTTATTTGAATTGGGTCTCCCCCGGTTTGACTAGTTTGGCTGAAAAACCAGTTTTCGACGCCTGCTTTTGTCCTTGTTTTAACAGTTACATTGTTACAAAAATGGAAACGAATGTAAGTTGGCGTTGAAAACCGGTAATTAATTTAATTTAAATTTAATTAATGAATTAATATTTGAAAAAACTGTATTAACATAAAGTGTGTGTTATCCACTACAAGTTTAAAAAAACTTATTTGAACTTTGTGACGGATCTATACGGTTCCTTCCACTAACTCCTAGGGGACTCTTTCTTTTTAGAGAAATATTTTACTCAACCAACTTTCACCGAAGGTAAGAAAACGTGATTATGCAAATTAAATTTATTATATAAATTCTGTATTCCTGAGTTTTGAGAGTTAGTGAGTGGAGGATCATGAGTTATTGCAGTGCGGGTCTAAGTTTATAAAAGTGCGTATTGAAGATTTCTTAGTGAGGATCGGATTTGATCCCGTCAAGTATAAGCGTTCAAGGTCTCAACAGTAGGACTTCGACTTTACAAGAGTGCAGGTATTGTGAAAATTATTTAAATAGAAGTTTGAGGATAACTTGTAGTGAGCGGTGGATTTGAAATTTAGCTTGTATAGGTTGTCGTAGAAATCATTTGAGGTTCCGTAAATATTATCCCCAGGCTGTCTGATCTCACCTTCACACTCTTAGTATTGATAAACAATCTTAATTGGATTATTATTGTGCTTGCTTGATATTTTGTGACAGTAAAATAATTAGAGTGAATCATGTCGACTGATTATTCAGTTCTCCCCACACATCTAGCCGGGTCCGAGAGTATACAAGGGGGATTAGAGGGAAGTAAGAATAGACACACATTACAACTCGATTGGATGAATAGAAAGTATTTTATTAACGACTGAAAAATTTGAACAAGTTTGAATATATATATATATATATATATACCGGGTGGCCATAATTAAACGACCTTACTTCAAAATTGTCTACAGACGAAACTATTGTTCAGAAAGTTGTAAAATTCTGTGTACGACATAAAGAAGGAATGGGAATTTGTTTGAGCGAATAAAAAAATTAGTTCAAAATTTCGCCACTAGAGGGCGTTTTTAATGGAGATCATATTTAGCATACATTTATAACAGTTTACAAATTTTGTTACAACAATAAATGCTCAACATATTGTCCATCATTTTCAGCTACTATTTGAAATCGTAAGATAGCATGTTCCACCGTTGACCGCAGTGTGTTCTGGGAAATGTTAAGAACATGTCGTGAAATACTGTCTTTGAGATCAGGTAAATTTCTTGGTTGATCACAACTTACCAACTGTTTTAAATGGCCCCAAAGCCAAAAATCGCATGGATTTGAAAATATCACGCATAATTTTTTTAATCAGATAATGGCACTTTTCCCAAGTAGGTTGTCCATCCTTGATCTACAGAGACGCGTGGTCCGAATAAGATGGATGCCCATCACATTATGTGCATCCTGTACGGAAGGATTTGAACATGGAATGTCCCGGAAATTGGACTGAAGTTCATGGTTGGATTTCATGGCCAGTTCGTTCACCAGTTTTATATCCCGTCTATTTCTTTTACTAGTGTTGCATAAAAGAAAAGTTTATTTTAAACCAATCGAAAATGTGACCGAACTGCGGCAAAGGATTGTTGAATGAATGGATGGAATAAACTCAGCTTATTTTTCCCGACTTATCAAGCGATCCCATTGAAAAAGGTGTAGATCCTCCATTCGTATAGAAGGTAAACACTTCTAACACTTTTTTCATTAAAGTGTTAATTTTTTCTAAGAAAGAATTGCTTAATTTGAATTACACACCGAAGATTAAATTTTTTTAAAATGAAGTAATTCTGTAAAAAGAAAAAAAATAGCAATGAATGTTATGGACAGAAAAGTGTCAAGTATTGTACCATTTTGGAGTTGTCACTAAATGATTCATCTTTTGAAATGACTTGCTCAGAGAAGCATGTAATATTTTTCTTTTTTGTGGAGCGTCAAAGTTAGGTGACATCATTTTCACAAACTACGTTAATTTTAACTAAATTGGCAAAGTATTTTGCTCCATTTGTGACTGTGATTAATAGAAGGGCTATAAAAGATCACGTTAGTGAAAAAATTACTGGAAAAGTTGTAAACTTTTCAGTCACAGTACCTAATGATGGAGGGTATCCCCCGATGTGTTTTTAAAATGAAGTAGTTCGGAGAACAAAAAAAATATCTCTATGATTATTAGAGATAGAAAAGAACAAATGTTTAAGTGGTACAACATTTGTTCTAACTAAAGAGGCCAACTTTTGAGAAACGCCTAAGATTGTGTGTTATAGTTTTCATTTTATGGAGAGTCAAACTTAGGTGAAATGTTTTTCGTAAACCCCAATTACAAACAACGTTATTTTTATGCAAATGTTTCTTTGTCCGATTGGTGACTGCGATTAATTAAACGGCTGTGTAAGATGACTTTAGTAAAAAAATCACCATAAAATTGTGAAATTTGCGGTCACATTAAGGGGGGGTGTCCATTTTCCCCATTTTCGAAAATGTGCTCGTTCTCACTTAACCAAGTGCTCGGAAATTTTTTAATTCTTTTTTCAAGGAACAGATGTGCGAACCCTTCTTTCAACTAGTGCCCTCTTATCGTTAAATTCTGAGACACCCTTTATACACGGGGAGGAGTTAAAAACTACTATACAATTCTTTTTAAAAAAAGTAAAATTTTTTTTTTTTTTTTTTTTTTTTTTTACTTTTAACAAACAAATAATATTGTGAATGAAATTTTTTATATCCGTTGCATACATACGTATTATTATACTTCCAGCATCCTGCTCCTTGTTGTACTTTTCAACCCACCGTAGATTGGTTCCTTTTTTTCTTTTCACTCATTTTCTCAAATCTTTTTACTGATTTTCTTTTGTTTGTGCTCTCAATTCTCTCTTTTCTTATTTTATAAAGAAGTTCATATTCTTCTGCTCAGTAATACAGATAATACGGAGCAAAAAGAAAGGAATGTGGGGTTGGCAGCTTAAAACATATTTAACATTATAACTCAGAGCTTCGACATGTTAGCGCTGTAGGTCAATTTCAAATCATTTTCTTTTTTCCATCTAGAATTTCCCATCTACTAGAATAATAGCCCTTTTAATTTATCTACGTTCGAAACCATGACCTTGTAGAAACATATAAATGAATAACTTGTTTGATATTTTGAGTGACTTGTGAATTAAAACGTACATATAAAATTGTTTTAAGAATATTATTACAATAAAAAAAAACCTTTTAATTTAATTTTTGGCAGAAAATAAAGGGAAAAAAATGATATATTTTCAAAACTTTCCCCTTTTACGAAAAAATTCTTCTTTAATAAAATAATATTTAGCTCACATGTATCTAAGATTTTATGATTTTTAAGAAATTCGCTTTATTTTCAGAGATATCATCAATTGAAATAATAACCAGTGTTTTTGTTGAAGTTTCTCTACTCTGATATGTTAAAATATGAATAAATTCACTTCTAAATTATGTTCTCCAAAAATCCTAGTTCAGGCCTTCTTTAGAAGTCTTAGTTACTTGTAAGAAAAATATTATTATTATAAAAGTATTTTTCATAAAAGGAGAATGTATTGAAAACATGTCATTCTTTATTTTTTTCAAAAATTGCATTCAAATAATTTTTTTCTTATGAAAGTATTCTTAAACAATTTATTATGTATATTCTATATACTACATATGAGAAAAATTAAAGCGCGGTTCCGAACATAATGAGATATTCCTTAAAATTTATGGGGACATGTAAATATTTTCTTTTCTCTCTCTCTCTCTCTCTCTCTTTCTCTCTTTCTCTTTCTCACCATTTCTATTCCACTCATTCAATATGTCGTAGTCTCCCACTACCCCTAGGATATTAATTACCCCTTGCATATTATCTATGTTTGGATATGTAGGATTCATAATTAATGACTACTCAAATAATAAATCACTTATTTATTATTCCTTTAGGATAGAAATTCACAATTAATAATCAACTTTAAGAACAATAAATTATCATGGAGTGCTATCAGAATTCAATTATGGACGACGGAATACTAACTGATATCACGAGGGGAATAACACGTACAATCAAACTACACATTTAAATCTAAACTACAAAAATTACAGACCTGAAATCTTCTTCGGAAGGAACTTGGAAACTAGTAGAATTTATGAAGAGGCTGCAATCCAAGATATCTTCAATTACGTTTGAACCCAGTTAATGAATCTTTTTCAATAATCTTCTTCCCACTATCAAACTTCACTTCATTAAACTAAACTCTTAGAAACACCTTCTTAAGCAACCACGTAGTTTACTTTTCAATCCCAAACACGGAGTTCTACTCTATCAAACCGCTTAGTCATCCTCTCTCTCTTCATTTCATTTCTCCCTTTTATATCTCTTTCGAACTCGCTAAACCCGAAACTATCTTATTTGCATAAGTCACACTTCCAGCTCTCAGTGGGGATTGGTCAAAATAAATACAATTTAAAGTTTTTAAGAGAAGGTTAGTGAAACGCGTAAGCACCCGTCACAAATATTGAAATCAAAAGATATAAAAATAATGTTCATCAGTATTTTTTGAGACAATAACTAGTTTTCCCCGCATTCTGCGTGGATAAAGCTACGAAGAACAAATGAAGCTCATTTTACCTTTATCAGTGTTAGTTAACTTGCCTCTGTTTGATTCACGACGATATTCAAAATACAGGGCTATTTATAATTCCCTCCAGGGTTTCTAAACGCTATAGTAAATAAAAAACTAGAACGAATACAGCAAAAAATAACATTTTAAATGAATACAGAAACAATTCAAGTTTTATTTACACACACATTTTTAACTAGTTTTCTGTGTGTGAAACCTTGGTTACACGGCATTCATCAACTAGGTAGTCCAGTTCTGACTTCACTCTAGTCAACATGATACTATCAACGTTATTGAGAGCACATGTTATTTTTCCGTGTTATCCGAAAACTTGGTGCTTTACATAGAACTAAATTTTCGTTCTCGTTTTGCAGCGTGATGTAGTAGAACTGTATAAAAGGATAATGCGGGCTGTCAATAACGTTGATAGTACATGTTGAGTAATGTAAAAGGAACTGGATTATCGCATTGGTGTATGCTATATAATCAAGGTTTCGCAAATAGAACACTTGTAAAATATGTAAATATAACTTGATTCCTGTATTCTTTAAAAAGTTCTTTTTAATGAATTTGTTACGGATCTATACGTGGTTCTACTAATCCCTTCATGAATCTTTTAGGAAAATATTTATTCCAACCAACTTTCACCGAGTAAGAAAGCGTGATTATGTAAATGAAGTATATTATATAAATTCTGGTTTCACGAGTTTGTGAGTTGACACGTTGGAGTTGGCAAGTAGGAGTTAACATAGTTTGCGAGTTAGTTGTTAGTTGAAGATTGAAAGAGAGTGGAATTAGTTAGAGGTCTTAGAGTTGTCCAGGAAAAAGATTACAGAGCGTGGATCTAACGACATTGATCAAGCCGACAGAAATCACCTGCAAGTTTCCAGTGTAGGATCCAATGCATAAAAAGTACAGGTATTGTGAGCTTGACTAAGTAGAAGTTAGCTTATTAGTGTGCGACGTAGTTATATTTGAGCGTATTTAAGCTGTCTTAGATTCAGCTGAGGGTCCGTAGTAGTATCCCCGTATTATAGAATCTCACCTCCGCGCTCTACTATTTAATCGCCTAAATTAGATTGTTATTGTGTCTGACTGATATTTTGGTAACAATAAATTAATTAGATTGAAATCATGTCTGTGGATCATTCAGTTTCTCCCACACATCTAGCCCGTTTTACAGGTAGACAAGATGTTCAAATGTAAGCAGGAACCGACCGCTATCACAAATTCATCTTAGTTTTTTTAGTAGAGTGTGCATTGGGGCAGGAACTGGACTATTGCATTGATGCATGCCGCATAACCAAGGTTTGGCAAATAGAACACTTATAAAGTATGTTTATAAAACTTTAAAAATGTTTCTGTATTTCTTCAAACGTTCTTTTTTGCCGTATTCGTCTTATTATTTTTTTTACTACAGACTGAAATCCGGGAGGGAATTATGAAAAACCCTGTGTAATACAAAGAAATAAACTTCCGCCGATAAATTCCGCTAAGTGAATCAACTGAAGGAATCAGTTTGTGCTCATCCCCCCAAAATCCACCTCATTAAGGAGCAGGGGTGTCAAAACTTTTCCGCCGTCCGGAATATTTGGTATGAGACAGAAAAGCCATTATTAATCTCCCATCCCACTGCCCAATGCCCAGTGGAAAGACTCAATCGAACGCTCGGGGCCTCCAGAGATTCGAATTGTCAGTTGAAGCACGTCCGGGGCAATCGGCAAAACTTTTCCAGCGGGCGTTTTAAAATTCCGGCCATTTAAAGTTTGCCCTCTGTTTCCCCGGTAATAAGATTGGACCTTTTCCTTATACTCTACTGAGGATTTCTCCTAACTGAGATATTAACCAGATTTTATTCACCTGGTTAGAAAGCAGAAATGGAAGGGAATTCTGATGAAGTGGGCGTCTGCCTCTTGTTTATTTATGGAACTTTTTCGCTTCCAGTTGAAGGCTGCTTTTGTTTTCTCTCCAAGCTATCTGTTTGTGTCAAATCTTAGAAATATGATAATTATTGCCGAGCTTTTATTATTTTATTTATTTATTTTTTTAAAGAGATTCTTTTTGTGGGGGAAAGTGTTTTATTATTTTTCATTTTGGAAAAAAATATTGCGTTTCGAAGTTGCCACGCCGTTTGGAAATTTCTCCTAATGGTATTTTTCTGCAGAAGATTACTTTTTGTTTTCAGAATTTTTTAGAGGAAAAATGTTGGTTGTTGGTCTATTTTTTTACAGAAATCTCTTACAAATGCTTCAAAATTTGATTAAAAAAGTTGATAAATTCCAACGATCTTTAATCTTCAAATTGGCTTATTTTTTGAAATACTAACTGTATTATTTTATTAATAAGAAATTAACTATTTCTCACAGAAATTAACTTAAATGCTTAGAATAAATGTGGTTGTGGGCTGCGTATTGGTAATTTTACACTTGCAGTCCTAGTACATTCCCCAGTAGCTGGTATAACTTTTTAGTGTGGCACCCTATAGGCGATATCAATTGCCACAAGTAATTTTGACGCCCAGTTTTCTCCCCAAAAGGAGGCACCTGAGCTCTAACGATGCAAAATTGTACTTAGGAATTTAATTTGGCCGAGAACACCCAAGCCAAACGGACATTCTAGGGATCTTTTACATGCCGCATAATCATACGACATGGACGCTGTCAATTTTCTGCATCATGGAAATCCACCGATTTTTGCTGGGGTTGAACTCGCAACCTAGAGTCCAAAAGGCCAGCGACAAACCAACCGCGTCACCCAGCCGATCCTTGAGTAAATGTGAACTTTCTTATTTAGCAATTTAATGAAGAATAAAAATTGAGGTTCTAAATTATGCTTGATATAAACAAAATTTATGGTATTAGCGCAGTGCTTCTCAAATTTCCAGTCTTGGCGACTCAATTTTCAATCATAATTTTCATCGTCGCCCCCCTATACGATAACGATGTATTGAGTGCAATAATAATGTACTTCGACGCTAAAGCTACACAATGTGACTTTAATTATAAACTGAATAAATTTTCAAGATAAGTTTTAAATTTTTTAGCCCATGGAAGTCACAAGTAATTTTACTTGTCTTTTTTTTAGTATTGATAAATTAACTTTCAAATACATTTGGTGAACTAATACATTTATAAGTATCTTATATCAGTGTGAATAGATGTTTTATTTTTTGATATGTCAGAATAAAAAATAAAATACACACCCACATATGCCTGTTTTGCTTCCTTTCAATAACTTGATCATTACTTTAAATCTTTTATTGACGACTTTTCGATATGCTCGCGCCCCCGACTTAGAGTTATCGCTTCCCCCAAGGGGGGGGGCGTGGCCCACAGTTTGAGAAACGCTGTATTAGCGATTTAAGGATTATAAAAGTATAATAAAATATACAAATAGCTAAATAAACCTTATAAGCACATCAAGCCTGAAGAGTTGACTTATCGAAAAATTAAAACAGGTCCTAACTTTTTGCCTTGTACAGGCTTGCATGAATTTTGAAACCATTTATAATTGATGTGTAATAATACTAGTACACACATACAATACAATTCATAATGAATACAGTTTAGTATATGATTTGTAATAAAAAGAATATCCAAAGTATTTTAAAATTATTTTTATTGTGTGTGTGTGTGTGTGTGTGTGTGTGTGTGTGTGTGTGTGTGTGTGTGTGTGGTGTGTGTGTGTGTGTGTGTGTGTGTGTGTGTGTGTGTGTGTTGTGTGTGTGTGTGTGTGTGTGTGGTGTGTGTGTGTGTGTGTGTGTGTGTGTGTGTGTGTGTGTGTGTGTGTGTGAGAGAGAGAGAGAGAGAGAGAGATCTAAAGTAAAACACCAAGCAAAAAAATAAGGACAAAGTAAAGGATAGCAAATAAACAAATTCTGATACTTAAAGACTAAGAGTGTAGGTTTCAGCAACATTTTCTTTCCCTTATATTACAGAAAAGAAATAAAATCTAAAAGAAAAATGTTGTTAAATACAATATAAAAATTTTTAGCAAATGAACAAGCATCCAAATAACAATCCATAAATCTAGCACATATTCCAAAACTTTCAAAAAATATTCTACTTGATCGTCTAAATAGCACCAATACAAAAGAAATCTCAGTTCTACATATTCAAGAATAAAGGATAATAAACAAAGTTTTTAATGTAAAGAGCAACTTATAATATGAAGAAAATAGGAAAACAATATAAAAAATTTTAATAAACACTGTGACATTTTAATCTACGTGTTCCTAAATTTAATAATGCTGGGAAAACGATACATTTTGTTAAACAATTCTCCAGGGTAAGAGTTAATTGATTTGATTCAATAAAAAAAACGAACAAAAATAAAATAAAATGTTAGCTTGAAAAAATAAGAAAAACATTCCATTGAGAGACAAATAACAAAAAGCAAGCATCAGAAGTAAATTTTAGGAGTTCCATTGCTCAATTTGATTAATATTTTCGTATGAAATTGGGTGGAATGATACTTAGCCTAATGAATACAACTTTGTTAAATTTATGTTCTTTTAAGTGCACATATAAAATGTACTTTCTGAGCAGAACAAAATCAGATCACATAATTCTTTTATATTTACCTCTTCATGTTAATAAAAGTCAGTTTAATCAGCTTTCATCAACTCAACCCGTATTTCAATTAGCTGGCCATTCCTCTTCATTTTATTATACAATGATTGCTCTCTGTGAAATCTGCTTCTTCCCAAATTTTCCTTGGAAGAATTTCGGGATGAAGAAAATGTTCATGAAGAATTTTTTATTCCTTGATAAAAAAAAAATCGTTTATACGTTAACTTTTTGATATACGCTGAAAAATAAATCTTCATGGCGATTGAATGAAAACTCTAGCAACAAAAAACTGCATAATTTAAGGTATCCGATTACCCTAAAATTGTGAATTTTGTCAAAAATTGACATTCTTTTTATGATTTATTTTTAAAGTCCACTTATTAACTTTATAAAAAATACCAAGTCTATTGTTTTCCGCTCACTAGAACAAAAACTACAAGTGTTTCAGTAAAAGCAGATGCCATTATTTTAAGCAAGATGTCATACTTTAAAACACGTTTTACTCGAAATGTTTTTTAAATGCTCAAACGGGGCCACAGTGATTGCTAAAGTTTTGAAAATAATTAACTTAAATTTTTTTGTATGTTCTGTATTATAGTAGAAGTGTTTTAACCTTCAGATTTATCAATCACTGTTTTATTACAAAATTTGCACTCCCTTATGTGAGTAAGTGAATATTAAAGTCGCACTTTTTTCAGCTACACGAGGGCATTTGGCGATGGACCTCGTCATTTTGAACCGTGGTCAAGTGACGAGGACAACACCTGAGCTGGCACCCCTTCTCCTAACTTCTTCACCACACAAATGGGAGAATGTTTGAGCATCGATAGATTTAACGTGAATCGTACTGGGCTCTAACTCATGACATGTCTGCCTTGACCACTTGGCTACCGCGACCACACATCCCGAGGTGCCCTAGTGATCTTTTCCTTTTCCCACGGGGTTTACTGTCTTTGGTAAACACGGGCATCACGAACCCGGGGTACCCTAGCGATCCTTCTCTATTTTCGACCCTCTTTCTTGTCATTCAATTCATTCTTTCTTTCTCTTCCCGTCTAGACCACAGATATTAAAACAAATGTTTGGCGCAGTATAGCCGAAATCGACTCTTGCGCCAATAAACCCCAAAATCACTCACACACTCACCGCAACCACACTCCCTTATGTGAATATAATCACTGTTTTTTTAAACAATTTCATATAATAACTAAGATTTAAAAAAAGTACTCTAGTTTTTGTAAAAATTAAAATATCTCTTAGCCTGAAAGTCATTTTAAAAATGAATAACATATAGCAACACATCATAATTGAAAAACTGAAAATGTGTTTATAAACCGTTGGTACAGAATGGGTTCCATTTATGTAATCTTTTGTAAATTTTAACCAATTTTTCCCGTTTTAGTAATAGTAATTTCCTTTTCTCTTCTTAATTTTAGCTTATTTTTCTTAAAATGTACTTAATAAACTTTTTGTACAGAATGGGCCTCGTTTATGTTATCTTCTAAAAGTTTTGACCAATTTTTTCCCATTTCAGTAATAATTTCTTTTCTTCTTCTTAATTTTCGCATATTTTTCTTAAAATGCACTAAACAAATCTAAAAACTACAAAAAAATCTCTATATTTTCCTTTTTAAGAAAAAAAAGTTGTCGTTAGTAGTCGGATACCTTAAGTAAAAGTTATTTGAGTAATGAGTGAGCTTTTATTAATGTCGCACTCTAAAGGAAGTCAAGGGATATTGGCGATGTGAACCTGGTCAAGTGACATGAACGACACCAGATCTGCCAACCCCCTGCCACTCTTCAAACTTCTACACCATGCCAACGGGAAGACTTTGAACCACGACAGATTTCACATACATCGGTCTTTCTACATCAGAGGTTGCCAACCCTACGCACGCGTGTCACATAGTGGCCCGACGGAGTTGTAATAGTGGCACTCGAAGACTTACTGAAAAAAATTTTAAAATTTGTAAGGATAATAATAAATAACAATTTTTCCAATTTAATAGAAATGCGTTTGTCTTAGACAGAAAAAAAACTCTCAAGATTTGGGTCAACATATGCTTGTGAATAAATGTTTTCTAGTATGAACATACATTTTCAAAATATCGTCCCCCCCCCCCCAATACTAGCTTATATACACCTAAAACAATCTAATTTTGTGTCAGCATCTTCAAAAGCTAATCCTAATAGAGACGACTTGGTAAAAAAAAAAACAACTAAAAATTTAAAATCCACATTAAGTAAGACTTAAATAATAATTTTGATTTAAATGTGTGTGTGTCATAAGTTTCTCATTTTTATTATATATATATACTAGCTGTTACCCGCCCGCTTCGCTGGGTATTTCATGATGTTTTATAAATTTTTGCTGGTTATATATATATGTATAAATTGTTGATATTTAAGACTTGAATTCGATTGTATTGAAAAATATACGCCCCTTACGCCCCCTTAACGCCACTTGGGGGTCGATTTTCACGAAACGCATTTTGTGGAGTATCTCTATTCTATGAGAGGAATTTGTTTACCAAATTTCAAGACTGTGCATCTAATACTTTAAAAATCGGAATAATTATTTATATCTCCCCTTGACCCCCCGCAAAACCCCTTGGTGGTCATTTTTCCCCAACCCATTTTGTAGTGGATATTTACTCCATGAAAGAAACATGTCTACCAATTTTCAAGCAGGTTGGTCAAGTAGTTTAAAAACGAAAATATTTATCTATTACGCCCTTAACCCCCCCCCCCGCAACGCCACTTAGGGGTTATTTTCCCAAAAACCGTCTTGTATCTTATCCCTACTCTATGAAAGGAATCTATTTATCAAATTTAAAGACTGTGAGTCTAATAGTTTAAAAATGGAAATAATTATTTATAACGCCCCCTAAGCCCCCGCAATGTCACTTGGGGGTCGATTTTCACCAAACGCATTTTGTAGCTGATCTCTACTCTATGAAAGGAATCTACTTACCCAATTTCAAGATTGTACGTTGAGTAGTTTAAAAATGGAAACAATTACTTATAACGCCCCTCAACCCCCCCCCCCCGCCGTAACGCCCCTTGCGGTTCGAATTTCGCAAAAAATCCGTTCTTAGCGGATCTCTACTCCATAAAAGGAACATGTCTAACAAATTTCAAGTCTGTAAGTTGAATAGTTCCGGAGATACCGTGATTAGTTAGTCAGTCAGTCGCTCTTTTCTCTCCTTTATATATATAGATATATATAACTTAGCTCAATGAACCTGTAAAGTATTGATAAACAACAAAACCCAAGTTTGTAGTTTTGTCTTATTTGTTGTATTACTCTTAAATTTCCCTTAAGATTTGCATTAAAAATGTGCTATTAGCGTAAAAATGTGGCCGCGGTATCCAAGTGGTCAAGGCATTGGATCAGGGCTAGCGTGTCATGAGTTCGAGCCCAGTACAACTGAAGACCCGCCGTGTAGGGAAGCGATGCACGTTAATTCTGTCGAGAGCTCAAACGTCCTCCCGTTGGTGTGGTGTGGTAGTTAGGAAAGGGGGTGCCATCTAAAGTGTCGTCCACTTCACTTGACCATGGTTCAAAATGACGCGGTCCGTCGCCAAAAACCCTCGTGCGACGTTAATATCCACTCACTCACTAGTGTAAAAATTCCATAATAAGCTTATAAGTAACATTTTTTTCATCATTTTATTTTTTTTCCTTTGGATGTGGCACGCATAATTATTTTTTATGAGAAAGTGGCACTCTTCCTGGAAAGGTTGGCCTCCTCTGTTCTACATGGCGGAGCTTTAGTCACACTAGAATTTGAATTCACGGCACGACGACCACGACATAACCACTAGGCTACCATGGCCATTGAAAGTTACTCGAAGCGTAGGGTTGTAGAAAATTGTCGACATTTTAATAAATAATTTAGCTTTCAATACATAGGAATAAAGATCTGGTTCAAAACCGTTGATTTTGACTGCGATATTTTGGTTATAACAACATTCTGTATTTTTAAGGTATACGCTGGTCTGGTCCACGTTTTCATTAAATTTTGAATTTTTAACGAAGCATATTTTAGGTTTTCAAAACCAATTTTTATTTCGTTTCTACGACATTTAGTATCGAAAAAATTATAAATATATAATGATTTTTTCAAAGAATAAAGACTAAACAAGTAATATAAAAAAAATTATATCAATTCCTATTTAGGTCAACAAAGAGAGAAAGATTTTATTTTAGTTACTTTTTATTAAATAATTACAATTAATATAAATATGCAAATACGTATAACACAGAATCACAATATTATGTGGCAAAATTGAAAGCGATTTTCCATTCTATATTTGGTATTGGACTATTATTCTTGTTTGTTACTATTTGATCATTCATGAATCACATTCTCAGAAATTAGGTCATCCCAAGTAGGATTCGAACCAGCGACCTTTGGATTAGAAGTCTAACTCGCGATCCATTGCGCTGAAGGGATACAACGAGCGATTTTCCTCTTTTTATATGGTGTTGGATTGTTATTTTTGTTACTATTTATTCATTAATTAAGTTTAATTAATGAATTAATATTTGAAAAACTGTATTAACATCAATGCGTCATCCTCTAGAAGTTCAAAAAGGTATTTGAACTTAAATGGATGAATAAAAAGTATTTTACTAACGATTGAAAATATGAAAATTTTAACAAGATATATATATAGGGAGAGTGTGAACTAATAGTAGGAATTGAAAAAGTAGCTTTTGAGTTCTAAGAGGTAGCCTAAAATTTGGCGGAAGGAAATATATCAAAAATAATATTTTTCCTAATATATGTATTATTCACACTTTTTCATTAAATTATTAAGTGGAGAAGGGGGAAATATGTAGAGCAATGTTATAAGCCTTTTTAAATGTTAAAATTTTTTATTGATTTCTAGGACTATATTTCATGATAACAATAATTAAAGCTTGAAATATTATTGATCAAAAAGCTTTTATGCGAGTTTTCCAACTTTAAATACTTGTATAATTATCATCACGTCGTTTCTGAACTCTTTGGTGATGTACTATAAATGTTATGTTGTTATGCTTATACACAAAACATTTTTTATAGAATTATTTTATGATCTGCTTTATAAACACTTTGTAAACACATTACAAAATGCTGAATGTCATATGAGTTAGGTCTTGCAACTCGTTTAAAGTTTTCAGTTTTGTATTGTTTCTATCGCAAGGATTAGATACAATTATCTATCGTCCATTCAAAGTAGGGGGGATTCAACTTTAAAAAATAAATTTTTATATTACTTGTTTTAATACAAAACATAAGCATTCCAAGTGTTGATGTCTAAGAAATGAAAGAATACTTTTTTTTTATGATACTTACCTAAATGTTCTATAAATTTTATCTAAACTTTTACCTAAACATTTGAAATCATGGCAATGGATCGCAAAAGTCTCACGAGTACAGACGGTGATTGCTTATATTCGAGTGTGAAAGTTACTGCAACATAAAATAGGACAAAGCACGAATTATCTCGTTTGAGCGCAGTTTGGCCAGTTATGCACAGGCTTAGTGTGAGCAAGTGAGATTCTGAATTACATTTATACAATCTAATGTGAATAATTTTTAGAATACAGTAATACCTCGACTTATGCGAACCCGGAGTTACGCGATTTTCAAATCTCGTCGACTTATCTTTTGTTTGAGGGAGGGGGATTGGTAAAATTAGGGAAAATTGGTAATAGGATTGAAGAAGGTGTCGAACTTCCCAGGCAAATAAATTTAGAAATGGATACTGATGACGTCCAAGAACTGCCGAATTTCCACAATGAGTAGTTGATAATTGATGAACTCATAGAAATGCTTGAGCAAAAGCAAGATATTGAAGAACTTGTGAGTCTTTATACCCAGTTCAACCAGAAGATCGCTTGTCGTTTGGGTTTTTGACAGAAAGACTTAGTTTAACTGAAAAAGAGTTACAAATTTTAGAAAATACAGACTCCAACGCAAAGCGTATTTTTACAACAAAATAAAGGTACAAAAATTATTAGCATGCTATGAGGGAATTTTGTGGGAGAAAAAAATGTCTTTGAGTTGACAGACTACTTTGTTAGATCTTCTGCATCAAAATAACTTCAGTTTGCGATTTTGTATTTGCGTTACCTAAGATTTTATTAAACATTTTTTTTTTCCAAATTATTATTTTCTTTCGTCACCAATCTCAAATAAAACTAATTTATATTTATTTAAATGCGAAATTATACCCCGACTTACGCATATTCGACTTACGCGGTAATCACTCAGTCCCCCCCCCCCAACCCATCGCGTAAGTTCGGGGTATCACTGTAATAAAAATTCTAGCTGAGAAGAAACACTTTTCAGAATATTGAATTCAAACCTGATTCCATAGAACATAGAAAAGAAGATAACGTTCCAAAGTTTTCTTTAACTGCCAAAGATGCCACTTGATTGTCTTATTTTATAGAATTCTCGTTTTTATTTGTGTTTGATTACAAAAATAAACAATATATATATATATATAAACATCCATTTCACCAAATCTTTGACTATCCCTAATATAAAAAAAGGAACAAACAAAGAAATTCTTAATCTGGAATGGTTTATCATTAGTAAAATAAAATAATTTCCATCAAGCTTAATATTTAATTTGGAAATAAACTAAGAAACGTTTTTGATCCTTTAAAAGATTTTATTATGTGTTCACAAGCATACGAGAACAATCTGTGAGAAAATACAGAATATCACTGATCTTTTTTTAAATTATAAAAACTTTAAAAAATAATAATAAAGTTATTCGACATTTAATGCTGATTTTTTTTTTTTAAATTTCATGACTATGCCACTAAAATGTTACTATATCAGAATTTTTCATATGCTTCATTTCATATATTTTTTATTCTTTTGTAAAAGATAAATTATCAAGGACATTACCATTCCTTGTTTCTTCAGTTTTTAAATTTGTATGATATGTAAATGCTTACCTTTTTGCCGTGCAATTAAAAATGACATTGATCGTAAATATAGCAAAATCGTCCATTATTTTGTTGTTCTTTTATGTAATATTCTATCGTGACATCAAAATTTCAGGTACCTTGCCGTATGCGTTTCCGATGTTAAAAATATTCCAGACATTTTCGTACATTTCATTAACCGATTTTCAAGTATCGATTATCTATCGATAGTTTCGACTGACTTCCGTTTCTTTGAAACCATTAATTCTCGTATGACAACATTTCGCCCCTTTTTTACCCCTGGATAGTTCTCTTAACGGCGTTTATGCACACTTGGGACACACCGGGACCCATTCCAATTAAGGTAATAGCGCTCTTCCTCTTTTCATTTCACTTGTTTCTTCTGTTTGCTATTAATCCGTCATAAAAGAGCGAGAATATGAAGAGCCGGAATGACTTTCCTAATAGCTTTTAAGAATAACCGCTCTCCGTTTGTATTTTTTGGTTTTAATTTTCTGAAATAAAAGTGGTACCAGTCCGTGAGAGGGAAAAGTCGAAAAGATTCACAGCCAAAAATCATTTTAAATGGCTCGTAGCAGAAACCTTGCAATTCGAAAAGAGCAAACGATTTATGAATGGCGAATATAAAATGGCGAGATTTCTTTCTTCTACTCGTATATGGAACTTTCTCGAAGTTTTCTAAATAATGGAAGTTTTAACGAGTTCGACTTTTCCAATTTGTCTTGCAGGAAAATTTTCTGCCTTCGACGTTTTTTGTATATAAATATTCAAATAGAAGATTAAATTGGTATTAGTTCTACGAATGGGTCAATCGATAATGTTGAAGGGTTCTTTTTAAAAATAAAAAGAAAATGTAAGTAAAGGGAAAATTTTAAGTTACTTACAATGAGAAGTTTTGAAGTTTTCGGAATCGAAACGAAAAACCTGTTTTATTATACCGATTTCAAGAATTGATCCCTGATTCTTCCAATTTGTTTATTCTTTTCATATTCCTTGAAGTGAGTTTGAGATTTGTTTTAATTACTGTTAAAAATTAGAGAATATTGAAACTAAAAATTATATTTAAGAACTCAAGGATATTCGTTTTGTACAGTTACATTTAAATCATATTATTTTTTTTAGAGTTTACCCTGAGTAGAAAATATTTCAAATTATTTTCTTTATACTTCCTTTCAAGAAAAATATTTTACATGTTGAAAGAGTTATAACATAATAAAAAAAAAACCTTCCTTTGAAAAATTTTAAAATATTCATAAATAATTATCTATTTTAAAAATTAAATTAAATGGTATACACATAATGAAATATGTAATTCATTAATATAACTAATTATTTACAATAAAGCACGTTTTATTAAATATATTTTTTTAAAAAAACGTTTTTAAGTCCATGGCATGGGTGTAATATACAAAGTAATAAGTTAACTATTGTGTGTGGCAAATATTTTGCAAATATTTATAACTAAATATCTTATAGTGCTTCTTCCCCTGTATATGGATTGTTTTCATGACCAAAAGACCTTCTCGAAATAATTTCTGAAGACTAAATTTTTTTTTCATTAGTACATACAGTCCAAGATTTCTTTATGAACAAAACACGGAAGAATAGACTAAAAAAACAAATACAGTGAAAATCGCTTAACACGAAACTAAAAAAAACTGGAATAACGAGATGCCACCGCGAACCGTCATACCGCGATTCGTGTTAAAAGATACTGCGAAAAAAAAGCATGTTAAGTATATTAGCAAAATTAAGTTTTTTGAGTACATCTTATTTTCACAGATATGTATATATGAATATATTTTTAAAAAATCAATGAAACAAAAACATTCATAAGAACTTAATGAAATTTAATACAACACACTTTCAAGCTTTTAGAAAAACAAAACATTTATTAAATTTTTAAAAAAATAATCTGATATTTTTCCTTGCCTTTTTTTTTCGAATCAAATTTTCAATTGTTTATCCCCGAGCTCTTTGCCATTGTGCTCGTAATTCACTAATCTTTATTCGCACTGCGATGTACTCCTCCGAATTCTAAAACCAACCGATGAGAGATTAGTTGTTTTTGCGTGGCTTTTGCAAGGGTGGAGGTTGAAAGTAGCTGAGAGAAATAAAATTGGCTCGTGTTCCGAGGGTATTTCAAAGCCAAGTTCACCTCCTTTTTACAAAACATATGAAACCACTTCTATTTCATTTCCCCTCCTCTTAAATTTCGCCTGCGTGGCTGGTGTTTTCCGTATTTTGTTCATTCCCAGAAGGAAAATTTTTTCGTTTCGTGTTTAGAGAAAAAAAAATTGCTTGAAATCTCCTAGTAGTTTGTCGGAACCGTTGTATTGTTTCGTGTTCACCGAAATTTCGTCTTAAGCGTTTTCGCGTTAAGCGTAATTCATTGCAGTTCGTTTTATTTCGCTTAAGTATAAATTTGGTCAGTAATTTTAAGTTAAATCCTATTTCGTAAAGCAAACCAACCCGATTCTTCGAATTAGCAACGGCATCCAGACTGTAAAAAGCTCGAAAAGCCCCAGGTCTTACTCACAGTCTGTCACACTTATGCTTGATGGAATATGTCCTCGTCACTTGACCGAGGTTCTAAGTTACGAAATCCGTCACCAATACTCATTGTGTTGATTTACAGTGAACGGTTAGTATAAACATTCCCTCAACTTTAAATTGAAATAGTAGGGGAGCATCCAAAATTATACTAGATCCATCGGGATTAGGTAAAAACTTATCAGAATCATCCTAACAGCAAGTTAAAATTATATATTTTTAATTGTACAGATGCTATTTAAACTCCCCCTCATGCGCTTAAGACTTACAAATAGTATCAATCTCCACAAACGCTGTGCGAACGGTGCTACCACATGAGGTTCAGCGCTTATCAAGATCTTCCGATGTGGAGCTATTTTTTTTTTCTTTTATGATATTTAAGCTTTCATATACAGGGTCCGGCATATTAATCTCCCCTGTTTCAAAAGGCAGTTACAAACAAACAAAACAAGATACAGAGAAAACTATTTTATTGGTGAACAGCAAAAGCGATGCCATTTTACATTAATTGGTTTTAAAAATTATGTCCGCTAAATGGCGTCCTCCGACACATTGGCGAAGTCTTTCCCGAAAGTTGTCCATAGTCCTTCGTGTCATTTCCGGTGTGGTGACAGCCACTGTCCGGATGATTGTCTCCTTCAGTGCTTGCCAGAGTTGTAGGACAATGTTTGTATGCTTGCACCTTTAAGAGTCCCGAAAGAAAAAAAATTACAAGGTGACTTTCCTTGGGGGCCAGGCAATGTCTCCTCGCAAAGAGAGAAGACCTCCAGGAAACAACTCTCTCAGAATGTCCAGCGAATGCCGCGAAGTGTGAGCTGTAGCTCCATCTTGTTGGAACCAGATTTCTGCTTTTTCCTGGTCCCCAAGAAACTGGTTTAACTTTTTTCGGAGAAAGGTCTCGATCAAGTGACAGTAGCAATTTGATGTAACCGTTACCGTTAGTTCATCCTCTTCGGGGAAAAATGAACCCTACACATCAAATTCAGCAACGGCGCACCAAACTGTCATACGAGGTCTGTGAAGTAGTCGTTGGTGAAGCAGATGAGGATTTTATTCTGCCCAGTAGCGAAAATTTTATTTATTCACAGTGCCTGACAGGGAAATGGGCCTCATCAAGCGAAATCAAAATAGCGCCAATGTTCTGAAGAGCTTTCGGGAAAGACTTCGTCAATGTGTCACCATTGGAGGACGCCATTTAGCGGACATAATTTTTAAAGCCAATTAATGTAAAATAGTACCGTATTCGTTGTTCACATAAAAGACTTTTCTCAGTATCTTGTTTTGTTTGTTTGTAACTGCCTTTTGAAACAGGGGAGGAAATATGCCCCATCCTGTATATTATTCTATTATAATTAATTTAATTACGCTTCATTTTTTTGATGGATTTTATAATTTGAACTGAACATTTCTGTGAGAAACAATGTGTACTCACTTGCAATATAACAGTGACATAACCTGAACAATAGCATAACAATACCCGAAATATTTTTAGTTTTAAATATTAAATTCTTCTGATTATTAATACTATATTGACCCAATAACACTGGAAAAAGTAGTAAAGAAAAATTCACTTCCTCCCTGTAGCGTAGACGGCACCCGCCCGATCGTGCGAAATGAACCTTTCCTGTGAAGCCATCACCAGTGAAATTTTACGAGTTATAAATTTTATGGCTCTAAGTTAACAGACTTAATTCATATAAAATTGTTACATGTAAGTAACTTACGGATGTATAATTAATTATTTTATTGGCTTATTAGTTATTTACTGCCCAAATCTTGTATGTTTTTGTTGATCATCTACGTCTATATAAGCAATACCTTTTAATTCTTAGCGAACTAATCTAATTTGATTTTTATTTGACAAATCGTCAACTTTAATATTACAATATTCATCCACTAAGTATCCTCGCTTCATTTCACGTTTAATCAATCACTGCTAGCTGTAGTAGTCTAACCTTTCTCTCTAATATATCTCTCTCCCTCTAATTCGAAAGTCTAATCTTTATGTACAAGACTTAATTTACATACTCATATCTTCTTCTTCGAAGAAAGGTTTTCAATGAATTAAATTTTAAAGACCCATTTTTCCCCAAGAGGATTGTTAGTTGGAAAAATCTGAATAGAACTGTGACACATTGTATTTAAAAACAAATCTAAATTTGCTTGCTGAATGTAAAACACGGACTACAACAGCCATCTGTTGATAAAAAGTGATGCTTTACGCTTTCCGAAAACTCGCACAATCGTTCGATTCGGGCTCTTCTTACATACAGCTATTCCAGAAGTAAAATCGTATAAGAATATCTGGCCTGCACGATAGTGCGGGTTGGCTCTTAAAGGGGTAGGACAGTAACTTAAAGAAATAATAATAGGTTAAATTCACTATGGTCACATGATGAAGGAAATTTCTTTTTCCCCATCGAATTCAAAACTGTCATTAACTTGTACTCGTTCTCCTATTTGTAGAATTTATATAGAATCTCAAATTTTTTTATATCTAATTAAGTTCACGCGCCTTGTTGTTGCCAATTTTTGCTTCGTACGAAAACTTTCCTCTTTAAATAGAACACATTTATCAAAAACTATAGCCCCAATAAGTAAGCAAAATACATATAATTTAAAACTGCATGTATAATAAAATAAATTTTTTTAATCGTAAGCTCTTTTTGAAGAATTTTTTTCTTCTTAATACTTGAAATTCTTTCACTGGAAACACATGATTGCATCTATCATGTTATCATGATGTCACATGAATTTCTTAACTGATTCGCTAGAAGCACGTGACTATAACTATCATGTGACATGAATTTAGCTCATTGTATTGTAGACATTCCACCAAACCCTTCACACCAATCAAAGAAAAGAGAGCTCTTAATTTTAAAAATATTAATTTGAATAATAATTATTGTCTTTCAAATTATGTGATAAGATTATAGGATTTGGAGAAAAACAAAATATACATTAACTAAAATCAGTATGATACTACGGTTACATGCACTAAGCGTTTTTATTTAATTTATCGTAAAGAAGAAAGAAGAAATCTTATTGTGAACAACCGATAGTTTTCTACTTGAATCTGGAAAACAAAAATTCCGCTTAAAAATGGCTATAAAAATCGTCTGCTAGTAAGCTGGAATTATCACAACGTTTAATTTCCGTCAGTACCTAAACATTATTATTATGCCCCCCGCCCCATTCCTTTTGTCTTCCAAAATTTTATAAATTACGCGGACCGTCGCCAAAAGTTCTCGGGTTGCTAATCAGTGCGACATTATTACTCACTCACTCCAAAATTTTATGCAAATTAAAGCAATTAATTTGTTTAAAATAACTAAAAATATTAATATCGAAACAAATCTTCATCCATCTGAAATAAATTCAATAAAATTATCATTCTGCTGCTATTGTATTGTAACGAGTGTTCAAAAGAATTGAAATACCTTTTACAAAATTAGTTTTGTATCATTTTTATTAATATAAGAAAGTCAACACAAAAATTTAGTTGACTGCAAATAAAATTCTTTTTTTTTTTTCCTTTAATTTTAAAGCAAAAATATTGTGTCAGCTTTTCTTTAAAAAAATGTGTGGAAAAAAAATTTTTAAAAAAAATCTCTTCTCTATAATTAAACCATTACAAGCAAATCTTCGCCAATAAAGTGATGGAGATGAGTGAATTAAATTTCAGAAAAATAGCTAAAGGAAAAATTGATATTATTTTTAATCACAGAGAGAGAGAGAGAGAGAATTCGTAAATGCTAATTTTCTTAAACAGAATTTGTGATATTTTTATAATTATTCTAATGCTCATATTTTAATTTACTTTTTTTTGCATTGTGCCCTGTTTACAATGCAGTTAAAGGAGGACTTCGAACTTGTTATAAACTATAGCCTTCTTTTATACGTATACTTTAAATTGCTAAATATTAATAAGAAAATAAAATAGAGAGTATATACTTTGAATTATTAAATACTATATTCAGTTTATTTATTGTTATCTTAGAATTCTTTTCGCTAACAAATCTTAAACTTTTTTTGTGGCTTTATTTAAGACATTGATCTACTTATCAATAACTAAAGTGCAATCTATGTTCCTAGTTTCTAGTCTAAAGATGGTTTTGAAGCGTGTCAGCTTGATCACTTCAGCTTTAATGAATTATAACATAAGGGGGGGGGACAAAACAAAATTATTAACATAGCTATGAACTGCATTTATAAATACTGAGAGGGGAGCTACCCTCTGTCTGCCTAACGGCGGAGCTACCTCCATTGTACAAATTGTACAATTGTTTGTATGAACAGTTGTATAATATCATTGCTCAAATTGTAAAATTGTAATTTACATGTATTATGCAGCTCCATATTTTTAATATATTGTAAGCAGGAGAAAAATAAATTTCAAGTCTCCGCGTGTTAGTTTGTACTTCAATTTAGCGCCTCTTGAAAAACATTGCTCCTAATTACCTTTTCCTCTAATTGCACTGAATTTTTATTCTGTCTTTGCTTCTGCACCTTGACAGAGCCACATACAGTTGCTCTTGATCAAATATTGTTTCCTTCGATGCTACACAAAAACAGACTTTTTCAAAACTCCGTCCCTGTGATTTATTAATAGTCATGGCAAATGCCTATTTTACAGGGAATTAAATGCGTTTCAGTACGAATGGCATATCCAAGTACCCTCCAAGGTCCAGTATAATCCTTAGTATACGTACAATTTCACCTTTCTTATCTCCTGATTAAATTTCACAGTATATTCTTCTCAATATTTTTCACTTCCAATCGTTCCATTACACGGTCCATCAGTAATACATAAATTTCTTAATACCATTACGATGTAGCCTAATTTCAAATTCAGCTTAGCGGAGGGTATTCCCGATGGAGTTAGAGGTGATAGATGTTCAGGCGGATACTGTAGCATAGCGGACTTCAAACTTTTTCGACTCAAGGAACCCTCAAAATATAAGGTGTTTTCGTAGAACTCCATCCCCCCCCCCTAGAAGAATGTGTTTCTTAAAATAATATTTAAGTACATCAACACGTTATAGGTACTTCATGTAAAGATAACTTTTAAAAAATATTGCATTTTATATTAAAAAAGTTTTTCTAATTTTAATATAATTCACCCATTAATATTAATGTCACTCCAAGTTTCACCTGACCATACATTACATTTAGTAACTGCGATACATACTTGCATTTTTTTTACACAAACTTTTGAAGTCTAGGTTTATTGAAATCATCTAGTCGCATTTCATATTCTGCGCTTAATTTTTTATATTTTGTTTTGCGAAGGATCTTTACGCGACCTTCACTCTAATCCTCTTGGGGGAGTCTTTGGGCTAGCATTTGCCTTAATTCACAGCCATCCCTCTCAAGAAGAAACCCTGATAAGGAGATTAGTTTGTCTATATAAAGACAGGGTTTTGTAATTGTAATATAGAAGGAGCGGAGAAACTGTTGCGGCGTTACGAAGGTGAGATTTAATTGCTTTTCACAACTTGAGGTAAGAGCGGAGTTTGCCACTATACTAAATTAGTGGATAGAATATTTATAGTCTGAGATAGATTAGATTAAATTAAACTGATTACTTGCTCTTGTTCACTTAGGGCTCATTGCTTTCTTTATATCACTTCTAGGGCATCCTCTTGTTGGTTAATTTGTGGTTGATTAGTGTGCTTAAATAATAATAAAATAATAATTATTATAGAAGTTTCTGGTAGTGCTTTGTCCCCCCCCCCCACACACCCTTAGGTAGGCAGGACGGTGAAGGAGCGACTTCAAGAGGAAGTCGCTCACAGTTTTTGTAGTCACTCACATTGAGAAATATTTTTCCCTTAAATACATTGTTCTGAATGGGATTAAAATATTTATAGCAGTGTAAGAAATCTTGTATATTTTTGCATCCTTGCATACAGAGCTATTCTTGAGGAAATTTAGATTTTAAAGTCGAATTTGTTGATATGTAGATAAGTAATAGGTGTCCTTCATAATAGGTGTTTTTATCCACAAATAAAAAGATATACATTTTCCATTAAAAAACTATTTAGTATTGCGAAATATTGTACTAATGAGTAGGAATTTATTTCGTGCAGCCTTGTATTTTTTGTAAATAAAATAATCGTCATCTAGTATGCAGTACATACAACGAAAAAATGTTTATATATTATTTTATTATTATAATAAGAGTTTAAAAAGTATTGCAAAATAAAATTATAATATGTATGAATAAAATTTTCAATTTTAATGACTGGGATGAGATTTAGAGACTTGTGGTTATACAAACTTCAGAGAAAACGTGAATCAATTTTGCATACATATTTATTTCTTCTAGATTTTTTATTGTGACTCGTGGAACCCCTGGGTATGTCTCGTGGAACCCCAGGGTTCCGTGGAACACAGTTTGAAAACCACTGATGTGTAGCATAACAAATAAATTTATTACAGCATCACGAAAAACTTTTTTATGTAGAGAGAAAGAAAAAAATTAAGAAATCAAATGTGATTGCTAAGGAAAATTGCAGTTATATGAAGAGAAAAATTATTATCAATCGGAGAGCCTGCAAATAATTTTTAAAAAATTAATTTCAAAATTTAATATTGCCATAAAGAGGTTGAATGTTTGAAAAAAAATGGGAAAAATATTTCATTTTGGTTAGATGATTTTAGACTCAAAATAATTATTTTTCTTCTATATAAATACTGATTTCTGATTGATGAATACTGAATAGTAATGAATATTGCAACATTTCACAAACCAGCTCTTTCCCATCTCTGTCGATCCCCATAGTCCACTCCAAGCTGTTTTCGTTCTTCCGCTTGATAGTGCACTGCCATTTAGACGGTAGGTTTTTATTTTTTTAAATTAAATATTAAAGAAGCTATTAAAAGTGTGACGGGTTCTTACGCGTTTCACTAACCTCCTCATGTATTCTTTAATGTTTTATTTATTTCAACCAATCTCCACCGGGAGCCAAAGCGTGATGTATGCAAATGAGATATTTTATATAAGTTCGGGTTTAGCGAGTTAGAAGAGAGAATGAAATGAAATGAGAAAGTGTTTTCAAGTGTAAACGTAGATGTTGTGAATAGAATCCAACGCAACGTCGTGGATAAAATTAGTTCGTAGAAGAACTTCAGGAATAGCTGAGAAATAAGTCACCTCTTAAAGGAAGAATCCTGACCTTAAGTTGACCCAATCAAGATCCTAAAGAACCAACTAGACGGACCTTCCATAGCATAAGAAATCAGGTTAGTTATAGATTTCAATTAAGTATAAGTGTGTAGCTGTAATTGTACGCGTCGATCTTTCGTAGATTCAGATCGGATTCCGTCGTTCACGATTATTGAACCCTTCTCATTCTCCACTGTGTTTTATTGTTCTTAAAATTGAATAGTATTTGTGTAATCTCTTTAATTAAGACAAATCAATAAATAAGATTGATTTGTTAAAATGACTACTGAATTATTTAACCAGTCAACACGTTCAGATTCGGGTAATACCCGAAGGGGAGTTGAGAATCTTAGGGGTAGCGAGAGGCTACGACAAAAGTACCTGATATTTTTTTTCTATTTAGTATGTGTCCTGTCATCGCAATAAATGTTAAAAAATACTAATATGCTGCTTCATTTTGACAAAAATTACTTTGACTTTTTACAATAACATATATACAGTCGACTCTCGATAATTCAAACCTTCGATAATACGATCCTCTCACTAATTCGAAGTATATGCTCAGTCCCTAGAAAAACTCTTGATATTTCGAACTAAAACAATACGTTTTGGTACACTCAATAATTCGACGTAAAATCTGCGGCTGGTCAGACTACAAACGCAATAATTCGAAGTTATCTTATAAAACTCTCGATAATTCGAACACTCACTGTCCTGTAGCAAACAGGTTGGAGCTTACAAGTTTTGTGTTGTATTGTCTCTGTGTGTGTCTCCTCTGTAATGTAGCCCCTTTAATGACCACCTGTCTGTTACCCCTTCTTAGTGTTTTCCGGTTCATTAGGCGAAAATGCACTTTTATTGCTTTCCTTCTTCAAGTGGACAATAGACCAACCACACCTGTTGTCAGTCATCCGTTCGTTTAACATGTGGCCTTGCTACACACATGTTCAGAAAGGATGGTCCCCTATTGTGAAGAAGAGATGCGTAGAATTGTGTATGAATGTATTCAATATATTCTTTTAATACAGGACTTTAAACTTCTGTATAATATTTATTATACTTCTTAAAAATTACTTTGAAATAATTTTATACATATGTACAACTGTTGTTTTATTACATAGTTTAAAATTTAAATGTGTTGGAAAAAAATTTCTCTTTGTGTATTTTGGGCCTTTTTTTCCCTACCCTCTTGATAATACGAACTCTTGATAATTCGAAGTTTTTCATTGGTCCCTCCAACTTCGAATTATCGAGAGTCGACTGTATACACATGTACTCCGATACCCCTTCATTTCCCTTGTGGCAGTACTTAACATAAAAATTAGTTTTTTTTATTTTATTTTCTCCTTCATCAGTATACCAAAGAATATTTTTTCTGCAAAGGTAAGTTTTGAAATTCTGAAAAAAAAAATTAATCCCCCTCTAGTGTATCTCGCAATATGAAAACACCATGAACAAGGCAATAAGAAAACTGTTTTTCATTTTCAAATTATTAAACATACTTCGAGATCATAACAAAATGTATTTTTCAATGTATTCCCCCCCCCCTCCTTCTCCTCCCGCGTGAGAGTATAAAAGGGCATCGATATACACTTTTTAGTTTGATAACAACTAAATTAGTTCGAAATTTATTTTAATATGGCTACAGGCTCCCCATGCTAAACGTTTCCCTCCCCTTCTTTTAATATTAGGAGAGGGTAATGATAAGACAAATCAGGATAAGAAAAAAGTAAAAAAAGGCCAAAGATATACACTTTTTAGCAAGATAAAAACTAAAATAGTCCGAAATTTATTTTAAATATGGTTAAAAGTTTCCCATGCTAAGTGTTCCCTAATCTTCCTCCCCTTCTTTTAATATTAGGAGAGGGGAATGATAAGACAAATCAGAGTTTTGCAAAAACATTTAAAAAAAGTGAATAAAGGACACAGTATAAAAATAAGGTATTTATCTTGATACTGGCTTGCATTGCTTCTCTTTAACTACGGTAACGCAGATGAAGTTATATTCCAGCAAACGATCACTTGTCACGTGACTTGACGGAAGAATTCTGTTAAAAAGCAAAGATAATAGTTTGCTAATGAATTACTGCAATCAAAATCTTCTATTTCTATCATGTGAATGTAACATTGTACCTATATATAAACACAAACAGAGATCCAAAACATCTTAAAACTTCTTCTGTACCCAAATAGACTTTTTTTTTCATTTCACTTCCTTCTTCTTCTGTGAGAGAAAACGTTCACACTCGTCCATCAAGGAACCTCTTCTCCTCTTTGATTTTTATTCCATTCCATTCCATTTCATTCCGCGAAACTGTCGCCCGGTGCTCCAAACAAACACAGAGGCTTGCGGCGGCATTCTTTTTCTCTTACCCTCTCCCCTCCCCTTCCCGAATCAGACGATTTCGGCGGAGGTAAGTAAATAAGGCGCAGGGGTGACGGCGTCGCACTTTATGACCCCACAAATCGTGCGCGGCCCGTCAATTAGCGGCCTAATGAAGGCAGATGCGGCCTAAATCTGTCTCGGGACTCAGGACCCGGGCGCAATTAGGCCAGATCTAGGGCCCATTACGCACTGATTATGCCCAGGACCGGAGGGGGGGAAGGCAGCGACAAATTGCAGACGACCGACAACACGACATGGAAAGATTCGAACATGTCCGCTTTGGAAACAAATATCCGGAATGTAGTTTCCCCTTTTCTTGATGGCAAGGTAGTCAGTCTTGGATATCGTCCACGAAGAAAGTTGTACTTGAGAATATTAGCTATATAAATCTGTTTAGAACTGTCTGGTCAACAAAAATTTATTACATTTAACAAAATAGCTTGATTGTGTTCGTTTAGTAGAATATGGTGCTAAGAATATCCATTGGGTTACAGGCTACATCTAAATTTAAATCATCTTTATGTAACCAGTTTTTTTAACAATGGATTTATAACGATATACACGCATATTCCATAGCAGAATAGAAATAAGAATTCAGTAAACAATAAATCATGTACAGCGAGATATCAAAACAAGAAATACCAAAGAAATGCATTCGCGTATGTTAGTAAAGTCACTTTTTATAGTCATTAATATACGATCTCCCTTTCACTTAAAATTTTTGGTGTTGCTTTTCATAGTTTAAGAATAGTTAAAGTTAAGAAAGATAGGAATTTGATTTCATTCATTATTTTCAAAGTTCATCTGTTATGTTCTGAGCTTCAAACGAGTAAAAATTATGTAAGATTATTATCAGTTAAAAATTGTCTAATTTTAGAACATTCTCTGCATTACTCTTGTTTTCACATGTTGAAGAGCTTTTGGATTTTGAAATAAAATTCATACATAAAAAAGGGGCAAGGGGGTATATCTACCTTGGCCTGCAAAGAAGTTCAAATTCAATTAATTAAATTTCGATATTAATACCATAAAATAAGAAGACAGTTTGAATATTCTCAGAAAAATTTTCAAATTAACCATTTTAAAATTCCATGCATTTTGCATGCAATATGTTAATCTTGATGAAAATTGTTAACAATGAACATTGTTTCTCTCTTCCAATTGAGAGATGAAACCTGTTTTGAGTACCTAAAATCAGAGATATATATGCATTAGCAATCTTTATTAAGGCTTACTATTCTTCAGATTATATTAAAGCTTTTATATACAAATTGATAAACCACAATTCAAACAGATTAAGTTTTATGGAATCGCAAAAAGAAGTTACTTGAAACGTGTAAAATACATTTAAGAAATGTAAAGGAATGGTTTTACTATCAGCTAAACATTTATCAATAATTATCCTTTACTTCATATTTAATCTGTCATCTATACATTAATTACGTGTATTGGTGTTTATTATGTAATTTTAATTACATGTATCTGGTAACTAATATCTGCATTCTCATATTGAAATTATGATTATGAAGTTTAATTAAAATATGTAGTTTTACATCAAATAGTATTTTTTTAGAGTTTATTTTTTAGTAATTCGCTGTCGCACACACACAAAATCGGCTTGTTCCTCCAATTAAGTTATTTATATGATCAACAGAGGTTTGCAAGTATAGTTTAATTTTATATGGAACTCTAAATATTCTGAAGATAGTGTTTTACCACATAGTATACAACAAATAAAAAAAAGAATCGGAATGAAAAATTATCGAAAATATTTACTTTTTCAATACTTTTAAATCCTTTAAAAATAGTTGCTTTACTTTATGCCATTTTGTATAACAATAACACACTAATCTCGTTTTTCAGACTACACTTTTGGCATTCATATTTTAAATTTTTCCAACTCCACTCTGAGATTGAAAGAACTGGTAAAGAACTGAGACTGGAACAAATTTTGAGTCTGGCAGTGCTCTTTACACAGCCTTCATAAGAATGAAAAATGATTTCCACGAAGTTCTTATTATGCAAAAGAAAATAATCTGACGTGTTGCGAGAACCATTTCGGCGAATAGAACTCGCGTCGGGCTTTTTATTTCTTATTTTGGAAGCGCCGCGCATTTTTTAACATAATTTACAATGACAAGGTGGCAACGCCAGATTGCAGCAGCAGGAGCTCTCAACAATTTGCAACTTCAGCAAAAGATCTTTTTTTTTTCTCCCTCTCACATTTTAAGAGTGAGGATGACGCCGGAACCTTTCAGGTTTCTTTTTTGTCACCGCTATTTTCACATAAGGAAGAGATTTGCAACGAATTAAAGCAGTAAACGGCAAGACTCCAATGCGAAAAAAAATCAGTTCTATTTTAAAAGCTCTTCCAGGATATACATCTCTAGATAGATTTTCATATAGTTTAAGCCACTATAATTTATTAGCTTTAAAGAGGCCGTAAAATATACCGACTAGCAAAATTAAGAGACAATATTTTTTTTTTCATTTATTTTTACTAATTCTCTAGATACCTCAAACAGTTTTTCTTTTATATATATTTTTTCATGAAGATTTACTCTACGATATCAAATAAGCAGTTTTAACGGAAATGGTTCAGAACTAATTGTCCAAAATCGTTTGTGAATTGCCGATGTATATTATTAATATTTGTTTCATTAACATTATAACTTTTCTTCCTTGCTGTCTTTACACATATTAAAATAAAATTTTCCATAGACACCAATATTTGTTATATAACAAACTTAATAAAATATTTATTTTAGATGAGAAAAAATAACAAAACAATCTTTGATTAAAAAATTAATATTAAAATATATCGATGTCATTATAATATAACTGATCAATGCTGCAGAAGATTCCTGTTCAGAGGTTTATCAGTTCAAAACCCGATTTTACCATCATGATGAATATTTCTGTACAGGATTCAAAGCTCCTTGTGTAGTGTTTATCAAATCCTTTCGGCGGTCTATTCCGCTCCACTTCCGGTAAATTTTTGAATTTAATATTGCTCTTTATTTAATTGTATTCTTCTTGTTTATATTTCCATTTATATAATATTCTTTGAAAATATTGTTTTCTTTTTGCTTACATTACCATTTATATATTATTTATTCAAAATAGTTTTATTTTTTATTAGTTTACTATTTATTTACACAAGCAAATTTTAGGCTTAAGTGATTTTCTCTCAATCTTGATTTTTTTTTCTTCATCCATAACTTGGTTTTGTGTTCTTGGTCCTCTATTTCAGAACTTAAAAAGCATAAAATAAAATAATATAAAAAGATATTTAATATGTCCATCATATATTCCTATGATTTATTATTTTGTGTGAGTGTGATCTTGATATTCTATACTTCTCTGTATGCGAATTATGGTACCGGAGTTTTTAATACTAGAAGAATCACATACACACAAATAAATATGGTTAATTAAGCCATAAATTTTGGTACAAAATATTTATATTTCATAATCATCATAACCATCTCTAACAAGGATTAACAGAGTGAAAAAAATATCCTAATTATTTTTATTTTTCTTTCTTGTTGCATCTTCAAAAAACTAAGATTAATGTACAGTGATGTGAATTTTTAGTTACATGGAATTTATATTTTATGTGTATCATCCCAGATACTTTAGTCAAGCAATAACTTAAATTTACATTATAATCTGATTCTTCTTTGAGATACAGCTATCAGATGTAGGCAACAGAGTTCCACCTGTTTTTGCAAATACTAATCTTCAGTTGAATTGACGTTGCACCTGTTAAAATGACTGGAATTATTGGCCAATGAAACACTTAGATACTTAGCATATAAATGTACAGTAGTTCCGATAGTAGAGAATTCCGTAAAAACATTCGAGATAATATAATATGGCAAGTGATAAAGCATATGCGAGACACCGTTTGTAGTATGGAGTAAATAAAGGAAGTTGCAGTGTTTCAAAAATATACCTCAAGTTTATGAGGAGCATACAATTGACTATAAAATATGACACATCCATGGCTTCAGAAATTTGAGGAAAGAGACGGAAGCTGAAGAAATAGCGCTTCCTGTAGAAGAGGTTCTTAACTGAGTGATAAAAAAAAACAATTCAAACCCAACGATGCCAGAATTAGTTGAAGTCTTTAATGTTGCCGGACAATAGTCGGAAAACAACAGGATAAGTTACCAGAGAGTTGGATCATTGAATCTCACATCAGCTTACTGCTGATCAATGAGACAAAAAACTGTTACTTATATTTCTTTGCTTTCAAGAACCAAATTCGAGTCATTCTTAAAATGAATTGTGACAAGAAAAATTGGTTTTGTATCGGAACATAAAGCATCAACAGACTGAGAATCGGCCCTCTGAACCACCTACAACTAAGTTGATATCAGAAACCATTAATATTTCCTTCTTCTACCTTCAGTAAGACATACTGCAATCGACATTTGTCGCAAAAAGAACAGCATTTTGTCGATCAGTACAGTATTATACTCTTTCACAATAATGCAAGATTTCATGCAGCTATTCCTCATAAAAAATAATAGTTTTTTTTTTGAAGTGATAATTTCTTTAGGCGCGTTTTGCATAAGAGTGAATCTAAATTAAGGGTCAGGTTCGGGTGCATTACGCTAATCGGATTTATTCGGCAATCGTGCTCGGGTTGGCGACGCGTGCTTAGTTTAGGATTGAAAACTTATTAGGCACGCGTTTTTTTTAGTAAAAATTTTATACATTTTTTTTTCCTGCTAAATTTTATTTTCTTTATTTAAATATTACTGTCATGCAGCCCACTTCCACTAAACTCCAGCCAATGAACAAGAGAAAAGCAAGCGAAAATAATTGGGGGTAAAAAAGATTATTCTTATGAAGGAGATTGATGATTAGAAGAAACGAAACACTTGGGAGCTATATTTTGTTTCAGTAGAAAGTGCATTTAATCACAAAAATGTGCCAAAAGAATTAAATTACAAAATTTTAACAAAGTTAATAATTAGTGAGAAAGTTACCAATATTTTGATTTATATTAGTGATGACAACAAAGAGATTACGAGAAAATAAAAGCATTGATTGTTAAAAAGTATGAACCCTTTCCTTTTGTTTGCTTAGAGAATTTTAAGAAAAGTATAAATGGTTCTCAGGGCATAAATTTTCCAAGCCTTACATAGTGTACAGAGTTATATAAACGGTACTTACATATTATCGCAATGGTACTGGCGACATTATATAAAAGGAAGCACATGGTTGCCAATTCAATGCATACAACACATAGGAAATCCTTGAATGTTGGCATTGTTGTGATAGTACGTTTGTACCATACAAACATATATATTATATAAATACAATCTACATATAAATATTTTTAGATAATTAAACTAACTGACATTTAAGTCGTATATACTTATATAGCATAAATAAACAAATCCACCGATTATTGGTCACAAAAAAAGAGAACTACTAAACACAGGCAAGCAAAAATGATGTAAAAGAAATCGTAGTACATCTGAACAATTGGTTTATCTTGTCCAGAATAAATCAGAAGTTATCACTTCTATCGTGTGGTCATAAGCACACATACACATTTTTCTTTTTAAGAAATTTTACTCCAACCTCCCATTTTTGAACACACTGAACAAATTTTTCAGTCAAAAAATATTTTATATGAAAAACAAAACTACCTCCTCGTACTACAACCATTTTCACTCCTAACCTCAGGATTTGTGATTTCATCACCAATATTAAAAAGATCCCAAAGATAATTATGAATAATATGCACAATCTTAAGTTGAATACATTTCTTATGTGCCCATTTGTAGTAGTCAAAGCAGACAGCAAATGTCTTAAATCCTTAAGCCCAGATGAATGAGAGCTCCGAGTAGAAAGTATCCAACTCATTTAATGGAAAAACTTTCTTTCGCCATAAATCTTCAAATTACTTCAATACCATATAATCAACATGCAAGGAAATAGTGAAGTTTGCATCATTGTCAGTTTGAATTTCATTATCGATAGATTAGAGTATTTACAAAATAAATTTGATATTGTGATAAAATTTAGTCCATTTTTGAGGACTTTATATTAATTGAAACATACCACTAAATCATTTGAAAAGCAAATCCTTGTTGCATCTATAGTAAAGCCATTATTTAAACAAGTACTAATATGATACTCATGATTCTAATTAAACATAAGGGGAGTGAGTGTTATATTTACATCACACAAAAAAGCTGCACAAGGGCAATTGGCGATGGATCTTGTAATTTCGAACCATGGTCAAGAGACGAGAATAACACTCGAGCTGGCACCCCCTCTCCTAACTTCCACACCCCACAATTGATAGGACATTTGACCCTCAACATATTTAAAGGGTCCTGATCCCCTTTGCACAGTGAGTCTTCAGGGGTACTAGGCTCAAACTCATGACATCTCTTTACACAAGTCCATTACCTTGACCATTAGCCTACCATGGCCACAATAGAGGTGTGAAACTATTATGTTGATACAAAGCAAGGATGCTTAAACTTTTCAGGGTGGCAACCTCATAAGTACTGTGCAGAGGTTACTCATGCTTGGATACTTTTATGTGCCTTTTATTTGTAGTATTCTTTTTTGCTGTAATAAACATCTGCAGTACGTTTTTACTTTGAATATAACATTATAGAAATTTTAAATAAATAACAAAATTAAAAAGATTATATAATGTAACTATGCTGTAAACTATACATAACTATTATCTGTTTATTAAATGTAGTCATTCTGAGTTTGCTTCTGAGATTACCACCTTTTATTAACAATGGCACAGGCAAGATTTTAGTATTAATGGGAAGGATGTGCATGATTATTTTTAATTATATTATTAAATTTTGGAATAATAGTGTACATTGCCCATAGAAGTACTTTTTTAATATTCCTTACTTTAATTTTATTTAAGTAAGGATTTAATTGATACTTTAATTTTACGGTAGTTGAATATGAAAATATTGCCTCAAATTAAAAAGTTGTAGGAAAGGCAAAAGGTTTCATATTGTAGCTTCAGAAATTTTTGGAAATTCTTCTACATCCCCAAGCTAAAAATCTAAGGACTCCATATTAAAATCAATAGTAACCTCAAATCTGTTGACAACTCACCAAGTTCTTGTGATTTTAGTGGCAAATGAGTGATATTTTTAACAGCAACTTTGAATGATTTTACAATTCATAGAAATGCTGCTGCACTAACATTCATAGGGAAATATTTCTTAAGGTTTTACTCAGGACATCAATGTTCATTTATTACTTGCAACAACTGGTCTTTTTTTATGCTCTGTTTCATTATTTTCATATAAAAGTTCACTCGTTGTGACAAATATTTCTAACTCTTTTCCACCATGGGTCTATGTAAAGTAGTATTGTTGTTGTTTCTAATGACACTTGTCTGAACATGTCAGATTGAGGCTCACGAAATTCATCATGACAAGTTATTTACACCTGTCGTTAGTTGTAGCTTTGAGCAACATGCAGGCGACAGTATGATTTGGTTCCACCCCAATTTTGATGGCGAACACCATGGGGGAGGTAAGGGGATTCCCACCTCTCTTCCCCTGCCACCAACCTCACTAGAGGACTTGTGCCTCGAAAGTATTTAGAGTACCCCCCCCCCTCATGCTGCAAAAACGCTATACATTTACAAACACCGTGTCTTCTCTGGGATTTGAACCCAAACCCAATGACACAGCAGTCAGTATCACTAACCACTATATTGGATGGGCAGCAAAGTAATATTTTTAATAAAAGCATCAATTTTTGATTTCAATATAAAAATTGTATTATGTAAAAAGATATATAAAAAGTCCTAAAATTTTTGTGACCCCAAAAGTTGCATCCCCTAGTTTAAGAAACACTGATATAAAGTATGTTTCATAAAAAGATACACCAAAAAAATTTAAAAATACACCAAAGACCAAAAAAATTTACATCAAGTCTTTTTTCTTTCTTTCCATATCCCTTAACCCTTTGAAGCGCGGAAAAATAAATTCACTGAATTTTTCAAAATAAAATTATAAATGCAATGTATAGAACCTAAGAACAGAGAAAATACCTTTAAAAAAAGTTACAGTACATTCCCCCACCCCCGAGGGGGGTCACAGAAGTACCACCGCGCACCTACGACAATATATGATTTGCGTCAGATTTGTAAGAATATTCTTTATATATTTTGTAATAAATTTACTAAAATATGCAATATTAAGTATTAGAATTACTTTTTAAATATTAAATAATACAAAATATAACTATAAGTGATTGAAATCAACTTCAATAGCCAGTAAAGTTTTTATTTTCATTGTTTCTTTATTATTAAATAATTAAAACATGCAGTAATAAAGAAAAAATAAACCCCTCCCCCAAATCAATAGCAAAACCCCCATAAATTATTAGTTATTTCACTGCCTGAGTCAAAGAAAAGAAAAAAAAGGGCTAAATCTCTCACGTGTGCGTGTTGTAAGCCGGAGAAGAAATGGACAATTTTCATGTTCTAGGTGTGCGGCGGTATCAGTCTGAAACCACCCGAAAGTATCTTTATATAAGGCACTTCTTTTCATAATTTATCATACTAAAAATTAGTTATGCAATGAAGAGCATATGCAGCAAAAATGTACATACCTTACTTTGAATTTTTGTCTATTTTTATTTGCTAAAAAAAATCTTTTTTGGAGTGTTTAAAAAAGGCTTTTAAAATGATGCATTTTTCTCACAGAAAAAGGAGTTTTTTTCTCACGTGCTGACATCTAGTGTCTTTCAAGAGAGTTAAGAGATATCTTTAGAATTTTTGGTTCTATTAAAATACCACTGCGCATTTAGAGGTATTTTTTAGAAAATGGTGGTTTCAGAGAGATACCACCATGCGTTAAAGGGTTAAATAGAAAATTTATACTGAAAGCCAATGGCTGATTTAGTTACTGTTATGAACAGAAAGCATATATGAATATTCTGTGCTCAAATAAGAGTTATCTGTTCCATTGAAATGAACCACTAATATATTCTTTTAATTATTAAAGAAGTATTACGTAATTAAAATTTGTTTTCATTACAAACATAATCGAAGTGAGTTAACATTTTGCTTTTCCTGTTCTTTAATGAATTAAAAGAAATAATAAATTTACTGGAATCTATCAATTTTCCTATACCATATAAAATTGTGAAGCTTCAATAGCATACTTCAAGTATTTAAGGATGAAATCTTTGGACTTGCATGTTAGTTAAGCAACATCAAAATCAATTTTTTAAGTAAATTTTATAATTGCAAAAAAATTACTTAATTTATATCAACAATTATAAAAATGTCTAAAGCAATTTTTTTTTTTTACTTTTCAATTTAAAATTAATACAATATACAAATTTCTTAATGCAAATTAAAAAATAGTGTATTGAACTTTCCATCTATAAATAAGATTAAAATTTTTGCATAAGACAATAGCTTCATCAATTTTCTTAGAATAAATAATGTGCACATAAATTATCTTCCATTTCCAATAATTCTGAATTATTTACCGAAATTCATACATATATGTACTAAGAATATATAAAATAATGTTTTATGAAAAGTGTTGTATGTACAGCTATTAGGATATGTAAAAGAAATACCATTTAATATATAATAATGTATAAATACTATTTAATACATTTTTAACAAAATAAATGAAATAAAAACAAATTCAAAAGGATTAACAAATTTCCAGTCTTTTTTTTATAATAAATATAAAATCAAACAAATTTAATTCATTAGACATAAATATTATGTCAATATTTTGTGACAAATTCATCATCCAAGGATGGCAATACAGTCAGGTTGCGTGATAATCTAGAAAATAAAAAAGATAAAATGTAAAATTTCTCATACAAATCACAGTCATTAAAATTATAAAACACTATAATTTTCAGATAAAATGCATGAAATAATATCAATTTTTACAGCTGTTATTATTAAAGCAAACATTTTACATGCATCAAACAAAACAAGTTTGTAATTGTTAATTTTCCCAGAATAAAATAATTTTTATAACTCAAAAATTGTGATTTTAGAAGAAAAACCAATTCCTACTTGCTTTAAAATTTCCAAAAAGAATTCATCACAATGTTATTATTTTGAAAGAGATTATTAGAAAGAGAAATGTAAACACAGTTTTAAATTTCACTATGTATTCTGATACATCTGACTAGCATTTTGTGGATTGACTATATTCATTGACATTTTCAATATAATTAATCCATATATAAATTTTGTTAATATAATTATGTCAATAATTAATCTATATCAAATATATTTGAAATTGTAGCAAAAAAACTAAAAACATCAAACATACAATTACTAAATGTAAAAGATCATATACTTGACATATAAAAGTTGTAAAAATGTATATATTTGCCAAGTATTAATAAACTATGCAATTTATTCAACTCTTCTATCAACATTATTCAACTCTTAAAACTCATTATTTTTTTATCGCATAGCTAAATTTTTAAACAGATTTTCACTGCCTTTCCTAATTTTGTAGAATAAATTCAAAATAATTCTTATGTGAAAAACATTCAAGAGTGTTAATGATTTAGACCAGGGGTGGCCAACCCACAATGTGGCATGGCTGAGTTGTGACAATGACACATGAAAACTTATTGAAAAATTAAAACATTTGAAAGGATAATAATAATTTTTTTTTTCTTTTTTACAGTTTTATTGAAATGCGTTTGTTTTAGAGAAAAAACCATCAAAATTTATCTAAAATACACTTAATTGAATAACAAAAGAAAATTATAATGTAGAAAATACTCCTTCACCGTTTTATGCACTGGCTTTCCAAAGGAAGTGCACTCATGAGAATTTGGAATTTGAGCAAGCCGTGTCATAAAATATTTGAAAGAAAACAATGAAATACCCAGTGAGTGTTTGTTACTCAAAAATGTACATTGACTCTGGAATTTTTTTTTCTTTCCAATACAATGGGACATTTAACTCATTTAATTGAAGATTGCAAGGAAAATATTGTACTTTTCCAGACCTAATTGATCATGTATCTTCTTTTGTAAACAAACTTTTGCTTTTTTTGGTCTCGATTTTGGAGAAGATTAACACATTTCACATTAATGCAGGAACTATTTACCAAAGTTAATAATGCTTCCAGGTATGATGTATATAAAAATTTAATAACCATTTAGCAATATTAATTCTGTACAAGGTTTGATGATTTTCAAGATGATAAAAAAATACTCATCTTTTCACAAATCCCTTTTTAATTTCTCTACAAGATGTTAATTGTTACCCACCTGATATTCAAATAAAAATTATTGACCTACAGCACCATACTACACTGTAAGCAAATACAAGGAAAATATTTCAACTACAAGGAATCTGAATTATGTTGAATTTTGGAAAGTTGTGTACCAAAAAGCAATTTTTCAAATTTTTATGGTTTGGCTGTCAGATATTGTTGTAAGTTTGAATCAACATGTTTGTGAAACAATGTTTTCTGTTATGAACATAATAAAATTGAAACGTAGCTCAAAATTAACTGATACACACCTAAAACAACCTAATTTTGCTAGAATCTTCGATAATTAATTCTAATAAAGATGACTTAGTAAACAAAAAAATTACAAAATAAAAGACCATATTAAGAGAGTCCCGAGAGTTAAATAATTATTCAGAATCAAATGTTTCAAGTAACTCATTTTTATTTTATACCTAACCTAACTGATTGAACCTGTAAAAAGTTTATTAACATTAAAACCTAAGCTTGTACTTTTGTCTTATTTATTGTATTTTTTTTTAATTTCCATGACTTAGATATGCATAAAAAATGCACTATTTGCATAAAAACTCATTAAGAATATGAGTAACATTATTTCACCTTTTTTAAGTTCTCTTGTTTGCTGGAAAAGTTGGAAGTGGCATGCATAATTTTTTTTATATCAAATAGTGGCACTCTTCCCAAAAAGGTTGGCCATCCCTGATTTAGACCAACACTAAAATCAAGTACTGTACAATCCAGCATATAACACATATGCTCATGCTGCATTTTAATTTTCAAATATATTTGCCATATAATGTGCACCCCCTTTTTTATGAAGGAGACTGAAATGCATATATGCAATGCTCATCTGTTTCAAAGTCATTTATTCGAGGTATTATCTAAGGCTTTTGAAAAAATAGTTTACTTCTATAGAACTACAACTCTTTTCAGTTTAAAAGGTATGTCATTTCTTTTAAATAAACAGTATTTTGATATTTATCCAAAGACTTTTTTTTTTGTTTATTTATTATTTTCATTTTTAAAGCTATAATTTTTATATCTGGTGTATAACGAGCACCAGTAAATTTCAATAATTTTCTGTGTTAAAAGTAAGCATTATACGATGGATTTTTACCATACATAGCAGCTTGTCTCAAATCATACTAGAAAAAAATTTACAATCAAAAAATTACTGAGAATTTTTTACATGCTATGTATATACAAGAATATATTGTAAATAATTCATACATACACAATGGAAATTTAAAAATTAGGTGGGGGGAGATTAATTTAATTTAAAGTCCTTCTAAAATGATTAATTTCAAAGGAGAATGAAGTTTTAAAAGCTTCATTCAATATTAACTTTAAATAAAAGTAACACAACATACTATTAAAACATATATCCTATAATTTTGGGCCACTCACAAGAGATAAGGATAATATTTAAAATAATATTTCATACTCCTACCATTTAAATGCCATACAAGTACTTTGAGACCTAATTTTAAACCCTGACATGCAACAATTATTCCACGTCACGGTGAAATTCAAACATGAAATTCAATAATAGTTAAATTGTTGTTCAGCAATGCTACTGCAGTGCAATAAATTTTTTAAAATCTGACTAATCAATAAAAACTTACTTTTTGAAACTTTCAATTAGATCATTAACTTTGCTTGGATGACAGCAAATAGAGCATTTTGAAGCACTTTCTTCAAAAAGTGGTTTCAAATATTTCTGGCCAACACGCTCCATGTCACTGTGGGTAACCTGTGATATTTTTTCAAGCAGCTCTTTAGTGTATTTCATATCAATATTGGAGAAATAAGCTTTCAAAGATTCTTCTGTCACATTAGCAACAGTTTTTATTTTCTCAATAATATCAAACACTAGACTGCTTGAGCCGGATTCAAGGAATTCCTTTTCCCATTTGGCTTTTCCATTCAAATGTGCTTCCTATAGTAAAAAGTCTTTTAATTCACAATTTTTCACAATCACGAAATTATATGCCTTGTAAAAACCAGTAATGTTATGAAAATTTAGAACTTCTTTAAAAAAATTTACTCTTATAGAATTATTTGTGATATTTTAGATGCTAAATAACACTCAAAATCAATAACTGGATAATATTCACAATAGAAATTGACTATTGTGAATATTGAGTATTTTATACTAGAAACATCAATGAAATTATGAATTAAATATACTAAATATTTCTAACCCTCCCAAAAAAATAAAATGATAAACAAAACAAAACTATTTCATAATTATAGCAAGTCTTTTCTTCATAATTTCAATCAAAAAGTAAAATCAGTTAAAATTTGTCATAGTGTAAGAAACAAGATTTATTCACAGCAATAGCAATTTCAAAATAAATTTTAAAAATGCTGAACTTACAACAATTTTCAGAGCCTCCGTATAAGCTGAAAATAGCTGAATGGAATTTCCCAGAAGGAAATAAATCAAGCCAGTATCAGGATCTAAAAATATATCATAGTAGTATGCTAACCCAAGTCCTCGAATCTGACGCCACATTGGACCCTTGAAACAATAAAATTTTAATGAACTTAATTAAAATAAATTTAAGATAATATATACATTACAACACAAAATTGCACAATATATACACAAATCAATTTTGTCATATATCCATATGTTTTCCTTAACAGAGAGGAACATTACAGTACAGCAATTATATTTTTGATAAATCTCCATGGTAACAAACTAAATGATTCAATTTTACATAAAAGGTTACATTTTATCAACTATTAAAAGATATACACTATAGGCTGCAACCACATTCTTTTTTAGTATTTATAAAAATAATTAAGACTTTAATGCAATTATCTCAAATACAATGAACTACTTGAACTTAATTTGAAATCGAACAACTTGACATTTCAAATAGCAACACATAATTTTAACTTAAGCATTAATTTTGAAGAAAGGAACAAGACTAATATGAAAATAAAATTTCCTTTTAATGTACCTCCAGCTGTGTAAGATACTGAACAAGAACCAGGAGTGGAGCATAATCAGGATCAGTATATGAAGTGACACATGGCGCACACTTCAGAAGATGCGAAGTTTCCACAGATCCAATACCAACAATTAATCCAAGAGGACCATCTTCAGTTTCAGGTTTCAATAATTCAAAGCATTTTTTAAAAGGAGAGCTAGAAAAGATATTGGTGAACAAGTTTAACTTTAAAAAACACTTAAGTTTTTATTTAACATGAAATTTAAAATAAGAAATGTGAGAAAACAAGATAGTAAATAAGACACAATATTGCTAGAAGGAAAAGTAATCTAGTCTAGATTAAAAACTTAACAAATGTAAACAGATTTGTTGGATTCATCCCTATTTTAACTTTCACCTTTTTTTAAAAAAAATGGTAGGAAGCAAAGCAGTTTGAAATTTTCTAGCCTATAGCTTCACAAAAATCATATCTTATAAAGAAAAACTATTATAATAGATTTGATTAAATTAATGTTGTACTAAGTGATTCAAAGATTTGTTGGAGATAATCCATAACCAGGGTGCGGAAATATTTTAAAAATAGAGAATCTTAATATAATACTTGATATTGACAAATTTCTGCTTAGATATGAAAAAGCAATGACAGAATTTTGATGAAATGCACACCATACTATTTCAAATGTATGCATTGTTGTACATATGAATAAAGACTGAATATCAATGACTACATAATATGGGTTCAATATTGCAAAATTATTTAAAAAAAGAAAAAATTTGCCTTCATTTACTAATACAATTATTGTTATTTTTTACTGGCGATTATTTCATGATTAACAATAAAATATTAATTTTAACAAGCAAAAAATTTAAATGGCATGCAATAAAATTTTATAAATGAACATGTTCAATAAAAAAAAACTAAAGCATTAAAGTGATGATAACAAAAAGCAATACTTTTAATATAAATTTATTTTTAAAACATTAGAGGCAATGACTATAATAATATTAATAGGTTGATGAAAATTTTAACTCATGACATTAAATTAGACACTGGTACAGTGGATTTACATTGTAGTAAGAACTTTTACATGCAATATCCATTCACAACAAATAATTAATGTGTGTTATTACATGTTTATTATTATTACAAACCTGCAGTATAATTTTAAACTTTATATTTTTTATAAGAAAAAGATACATACTTCATAACTGCAGGTTGGATGGTAGGAGGCAAAAAGTTCTGCATCCAAGGTAACTCTGGTTGCACTTTTTGTTTAAGGTTATCTAAATTAGCAGCTAAGTGAACAATCATTGTTTCAGACTTTGTTACACTTTCTTTGATAGCATTTAATTTTTCAACAACCTAAAAAACAAAAATACCATTTACTATTTTAAAACTAATTTAAGAAAGAATTTTTATGCACTAGTTCTGTACATTATCCAGAATCTTTGGAAGAATGAATTGTATGTGCATTAGTGTGTGTAGGGTTTGTTGGTACAAGATCTAATTTTATCTTAAAATGCTGAAAAAACAGTTACAGTAGCCATAAGGTAAAATATCAAATCAAATATAAAAATCAAATTCATAAGATAAAAACATTTAATTTTTGTTGGAGAACACCCCACCAAGTCAGACAAGGTTAAAATAGATCAATGAAAAACGAAATAAGACACAAAAATTGCACAGAATCATATGCCGGATGTATTAGGTGCAGGAAAAGATATCCTTTTTTTAGTTGGTAAGGAGATAAAACATAGATGGAAAATTCTTGATTTGATAATGGTTATTTGATCTTTTAACCATGAACAAACAGGGATATCAAACACAGGAATAGATGGTTGATGTTCTATTGAAAATGTGGAAGCTCAAACTGAAGGAATTGAGGAAGATATATCTGGCTTTGGTAGTTATATTAGAGCAGTAATTGTAAAGGTGGACATTTTATTTTTGTAATACTTTTATCTGTTTAGGTTGTAGTGGTTGCATTTGAGGGTTTGGCAGCCTGGGTGTAAGCTTGGAATAAATGTGGGGCTATTAATTTCCAGGCTTCTACATGATATATTTTTATTAGTTTTAATTGCTTGGATTTCTTTTTAGATTTTCCATTAGGGCATATTTTTGAATCTGAGGAAAGAGGCTGTGAACAATTAATGCATTTCTCTGTGCAATCTGTGGAAGAATGACCAACAGATGCATGCCTAGAGCATGTCAATTGCATACAGCAGGCTGTTTGTGAATGTTTGAACCTCTGACACTTGAAGCAGTGCAGAGGATTTAGAATGAATATGCATATTTTGCAGTTTATATAACCAGCTTTGATTGTTGTTGGAATTTTTGTGCTATTAAAAGTTAGAATTAAATGTTTTGTCGGAACAATGGTTTAATCTTTTTTTTATTGTTATTAGTCTGACTTGAATTACACCCTGATCAGAGAATCCTTCAAGTATTCCTGATTCAGAAGTGCTCAACAAGTCAGGTTCAGAAATGACACTTCTGCAGGAATTGAGAGTTTTATGTGGACTTATTATAGGAGAGTTGAGAAATGTTTTAGCAAGAGAAAAGGACTTTGTTTGTAAAGCACACAGAGTTCTGATAAGTAGAACCTCAAATCTTAATCGTTTTATAGATTTCGGTTCACCACTTATTCCTACTAAAGCTTTATGGATAGCAAATAGCGACTTTTTAGACATTTTGCTGTTAGGTAAAGAAACAAGTAAAAATTTCCAATGTGCTGCAATCTGATCTATGGTGAAAGTGGGTAAACAAGGCCCCTACCCGGCACAGCTGACTTAGATCCATAAGCATGAGGACAACTTCATCCTAGCGTGCATCAACCCACCACGGAGTGCAACAAAACAAGGGAGGCAGTGTGCCAGTCAACTGACATTAGTCAGGCTCAGCACTTACCTGAAGTACACCCAGGATATAGCCCTACAGTATCAGGGTGAGGATCCAATGAATAAACCTGACACTCCTTATCTGCAGCACTAGCCCAACAGCAATGTCTCTCCAGGGACTTCGAAGAGACTTATCACCAGCCGATTGACAGAAGCAGTCTCACTCCAGCCAAGCATGTCCAAAGAGAAAGCAAAAGGTATCCCCAGGACACCATTTTCTTTCTTACAGGACACCGCACATCGTAAACATGCGGCTTGGTAATCCAACAGTTTTAGTCAAAAACAAACAAGTAATGATATCAATTTCGAAATAAATAGTCAAAAAAATTAAGAAAAGATTAAACTAATTTAACGGAATACAAAAATATGTTAATAATAATGAATGATGAGTAATCTAATAAAAACAAATTAATCAATAATTGTATACAGGTACATTTCAAAATAATTGTCTGTAGTCTAAACATGAAGAGAAGAAAAGGGAAAATTAAATGACAAGAAAAAGGGTCGAAAATAGAGAAGGATCATTACGGTACCCTGAGGTCATAACACCCGTGTTTACCAAAGACGGCAAACCCCTTGGGAAAAGAAAAAGATCACTAGGGCACCTCGGGATTGTGACACCCATACTCATCAAAAGAAGATGAGCTCCCGGAGGAGTCGGAAGAATGAAAGTTAATATCAGATATTGCAATCCCTTTTTAAACATTTGATATTGTCATAAAAGTTCACTCATACTTACTATAATATTTCTTAAAACCACATTTCTTTCTTAGCTAACATTAAAAAATAGCATTCGGTGAAAAAAATTTTTAAAGAACTTTTAAACAACATATCAATAACATACCAATTTTTTTAATCCTTAGTTATATTTAAAAAGGAGTGAGAATTAATTAATTTCAATTGCCATCACTCTCTAAAAATATTACATTCAATCTATTGACAACATATGCTTAGTACTAAAAAAAACATCACACAATTCCTTTTCACCACCATGTACTTACTTCATTAGGATTTGAATCAAGTGTCTTAAGTAACTTGGACAAAAACTGAGACTGTCTTAGCATATTTGCAGTCCAATTATTGCTTTCAGGTACATATAACAGACTTTTAATTATTGTTTTTAATACAGATCTTCCTTTTCGCTTCAAAGTTGCTAAATCAGCATACATTTTATTTGCTGAAGATTTTATCCTTGCTGGTTCAAAAACTATCTGATATAATATTTCCCGAATCCAATCAACAGACTTTTCATATTTTTCTTCTTCTACCTAATTTAAAAAAGATATAAGCTCCATTACTTTAGTAAAAAGACTTTAATATTTAAGAGATAATCAAATGCTATATAATCAGTCCTCTATTTCTTATAAATTATTAACATAGTATTTCTCCTAACTACTACTATTTTATTCTGAAAATACATTCCATAAATAATACACATACATATAATACATACTACAAATGAATACTATAAAATGAATGTGTGCATTAATATGATACCCCCAAGAAAAGTTTTAATAACATAAAACCATCTTTAGCATGTAAAATGACCTGAATATGCATAGGAAAGAAATTTATATAAATTCTGCATGGTTTTACTTTAAGCAAAATTTTACATTTCTATATAGTTTTAATTAAATATTTCTAATATCTATAAAGAGAAATAATTACAAAAATTAATTATTAAAGGAAGAAATACAAATCAAAAATAAAAGATATAATAAAACTATCCTTATTTATCAATAATCATTTCCCTTTTTTCTATTTATGTCATCCCAGTATATGATTTTCAAAATATTTTTAGCTGCTTCGCTTAAGTAGAGGCATAAAAAAAAGTTTAACTGTAACTAAAATAGCATATGAGGTAAAGTAAAAAAATAACTAACATATTTTATTCAACAATTTATGTAAACAAAAGTAGGTATACAACATAGACGTTTTTTGATCTCATCTTCTCTCTAACCAATGCATTACTTCTAGGAATCCATGAGTTTAGTATGCCTTCGAGGAAGAAGGTTTTTGGTTGGTCATGAAAATACATACAACATCCTGAATGTCTACATTTGAATCAAATTAACAGGCAGAACCATGACTGATGTTTAAAGATGCAATATTTATCTGTGATGACTTTTAAACTCTTCAATCAACAAACATTATTTTGAGATATAGTACTGAAAAAAAATATCTTTGATGAATTTCAGCTTCCTTTTACACCCTCTAATCATGAAAATCAGTTTATTGTTCCCTAACCTAGTTTGATGCAAACTCGTGAATAAAATGATTTGTATACAGGAATAGCTGACAGACAAATGATGTGATTGTGAAAATATTCCCCAAGTATATCCATAGCCAAACCAATTTAACACGGGTGTGAGATGGTATGAGGATAACCTGATATAATGAAAGTATAGCTAATTTTTGACTTGCACTCATATATTCACACAGTCTCCGAAATAGCACATGTAACATAGAAGATGGTAAAATTACAAAAAGAATGAGACATACAACAAATTACCAAAAGAAACTAAAAAGTTAGATTTTAATGAGCATTAAGGAAAAAATAAAATTATGCATAAATCTTAAAAGATAAGCAAAAAAAAAAGCATTTCAGAAGTTCATATATGCACAACAAAAATAATCGCTTATTTTATATTAATATTTTATATACTATTATACTATTCAAAAAATAATAATTCTTATCATTTAAAACCCCCCTAATTTTCTTTCCCTCTTCAAATACTTACCATTAGTTCAACACAAATCACTTGTGCATATTTTCCACAAAAGAAGCGACTATAATTTAATCCTAAATTAGCAGTTATGCCAATAGTATCTTCAGCTAATTGCTTTACAATTTCCTGGTATGGCACAATCTCTACAAAGAAACAAAATACACTTATAAAATAAATAATCAATAAAAAGACATTCTATAAGGATGCAATTTCAAAATAACACAAAACATGCAAATGTTAAAAAGAATGTTTAGTGCTTTTTAGAACTAACCATTAAAAATGAAACATTTCATACATAAAAAAAATTGCAATAGCTTATTATATAAAACTTTACCATATCAATTCTCATTCATTGTTTTTTAATGTAATAATATTTAATAGCCAGAAAAAATTATAAAATGAGATAACCATGTATATTTTCATAACTCTCATTACACGGTCATATATACACACACATTATACATTCAACCCTGTAATATCTCTCTATTATGGTTAGAAGCTCAAATTACAAAGTTATTGGATTAATTTTAAATTTCATTTAAATCCTGCAGTTATTTCCAAAAATATCAGAATTTTTATTTTGAATATTCTTTAAAATGTTGAATGCGATTGTAATAATTTTAGAATACTGAGATTCATTTTTTTTACAGAAATATATTTACTTATTTCCATTTTTTACAATATTTACATTTTTGACATTTTGTGTTTTAAGAAATTGAGAATACATTAATTGGAGTAAAAAAAGTTTAAATGTTGAGTAGGGAATCTTGTCCGTCAAATGCTCAAAACATCAATAGACACAATTTTTAAACCAAGTCAGAAGCATTTTAACAAAATTTAATAAAATTGGTAATTAACATTTTACAAGAAATTAGTTACAAGGAAAACAATAGCATTAATAACGAGCAAATTCTTTAGGGAAATTAACCCATTACTACTATAATTTACTTTTTCAAAATTATTATTAGATATCCATTTCATCAAGGTATGATAATTACAAAATGAAAAATTTCCCATAAATAAAAAGATGAAATGATGAAAATTTCTCATAGCAAAATTCTTACTTTCTTTAAAAGAACATATTAAACAATTAAAAAGGAATCTTTAATTTTATTTTACTTGAACTTTTTCCTTTTTTATACTTACACAATCAATTACAAAGATCATTACTGAAAAAAATAGTTGCTTTCACTTGTAAACTGTTTTATAATTCAAATCTAGATGCATAGATAAATCTAATACAAGCTAATGAAAAAGATTTTCAAGCATTTTTCATTTTTCCAAATGGTTCTGTAGTACAAAAAGTTTAGTTAAAAAATTATTTATTTTTAATCTGTTTACTTTATTCATTTTTGTTTATAAATACTGTTAAATAAAAACACAAATTGCAAATTCCACATACAGAAAAATTTCAAGTAGCATTAATAAAATCAAAATAATGGTAACAAAGTAATAATTGCTAATAAACTTATGTTCAGTGATGAAAGGTAGAATATTTAGGCCTTGTTGCATTATCAGTCTGAAGCACAAATTATTTCGCATAATTCTGATGCTATGTAGCAGTATATAGAGCAAATGTATTATATAGAGTTATATTAATTTATAGAACAAGACATCTTTTAGAGCTCTATCTCGATATTTAAGGGTAATATGCAATATTATAGGGGTAATTTGCATGCTTTTAGAAATAAAGCTTATTGTAAATTATGTGGAACTTAGTATTAAAAAAAGCTAACAAATAAAGATAATCCTCTTTTTACAGTGGGTGTTGTACACATTTTTAAAGAAAGTTAGAAAACAATTTGGAAATTTTTTCTAAGTAAAAAAAATTAATCAACTGATCTAAACTCTCCCATAATACTAAAAAAATCACATAATCATACATTTTTTTAAACAAATTCAATAAAAAAAAGTTCACCTCCATTCCTCTTGATAGCACTTTCATCAAGCAATTCCACATATAAAGGCAAAAACATTCGCAACTCTTGTGACAGGCGACTAGTATCCATCAAAACATAGATCTAGAATTAAAATGTAAGAGTTGACAGAATAAAGAATATAGAGAAAAAGAGGATTTTAAAAAAAAAAGCTTAAAGATACAGAAAAGATAACAAAATAAAAATTATTTTAAAAAATTAATTAAATAATCAAAAATTGTTCACATTTCAAATTTTTAATGATTATAGAAAGGAAATATATTTAATAAATTCGGCCTTTTAATAAATTGACAACTCAATTTCTTACATATAGTTTATAATTTCAATACAATTAATATGAGGTGGCACATATTCAGGAGGACAGAAACCACAACATTCAGGTTCATAGCCAAGTAACATGACCACAAGACAAAAGTGTTCATCCTGTCCAGAGGCTGTTTACTGGATTATATAGATATCACTACAGTACTCCCCCCCCCCCCAGTGAGTCAGTGGGTAGGTGAATGAACGAGGTATTTTAACATAACATGTGTGTGTGTTGCTGTAATTGGTAACATTGTGTCAAGTGAGTCTGACAACTTTTGGTTGCTCTTCTTACAGGTAGATGGCACCACAACAGATCAGTCAATTACGTTTTTCTTAATTCAATCACAGTTACCAATGAGGTGGCACATATCCAGGAGGACAGAACCCGCAAAATTTGGGTTCGTAGCCGAGTAACATGACTAGACAAAAGTGTTCACCTCTGTCTGGAGGCTGTTACTGACTTATGTAGATACTGCTACAAACACATTAATTTAAATATTTAAAACAAAACACATCAGAAAAAATCTTACCATCTCAATTTAAATTTAGACATAAAATATTTAAAATTAAAATAAATAAAAAGTGATAAATTAAACTTATAAAAAATCTTACTACTGTGGAAAATTTAGTTATTGTCAGAAATTCTAATTAAAGCATTAATCTTCATCTTCTAAATAAAATACTAAAAATAAAACTAATAAATACTAATAAATAAAACATTTACTAAACAAAAAAATCATTTACAAAGAAAATCATTTGCTTTTAAATACATATATTACTGTAAAAATTCAATCAAGAAAATTAATATTTTTGTTTTATCATAATCACCTAGCAACCACATTAGCAAAATTGCCATAAATAATGAAATGTAATCAGTTTTAGTATCCAAAGATCACAGTTATGTGATAACCATGCACATTATTTCCAGCTTCATTTCAGCAAATGGTGAAATTTTTAATATTCAATTTTCAACATTCATTTTGTTCTACTATATATTACATAATATATGTTTATGTATATATTGCTGGTAATTGAAATTGCTGATCATTAAAAATTAAGAAAAGAAAGCAAATAATAAATCTTTACTTATTGTATGTAAACAACATAGTAGGGAAGAAACATGATTAAATTTGTAGAAAATTTAAGGATATCTAGGGTTTAAACTTTAGTGCACACAACTGCTGCCTCTAGCAGCTAAAACTGCTCAAGCCAGTAAGGCATAAAGTTGAACTGAGCTAGTATGATAGATGTGGGTACCTCCTTCTATGTTACTTCAAATCTTTGCCCCACTTTATCAAGTGTAGTGGCTGGAGAGTGGTAGCAGCTCAATTTTTCAGGAACCAATGGCCAGATGTTTTCCTTGGGAGAAATTTGGAAAATGTGCTCATCAGGACAACAGTCAAAAAACTATGTCAAGATAGGTAAGGACATTACTGCAACATGGAGTCCTGCGTTAGATTGTTAAAAGAGATGTCTTCAAGTCCTCTATGAGAGAGTACAGCCCCTGGTCTTAAGACCAGAGAAATGTAACACTGGCTGTTCAGATTACCCATGACTTGAACAAGAGGTGTTCCTGTTGTGTATCCAATAGTTGCCCATCCCATGATACTAGATTCAGGGCCTGTATGACAATATAAACTGTAAGCAGATCATGGACCTTCTCAGTGCATCCAGACATGAACACATCCATTATAGTGCTGCACACCGAACCAGGAACTCATCTGAAAAAATAATGTGGTGCCACTCCTGTGTTCCTGAGTACACCAGTATTGTTGAATGTCTCTATGATTCAGTGCCAAAGGAAGCTGTAATAATAATCAAGTGCAGGCGATCCATGTGGTTCATGATATCACTTTACAAAACAGCAAGGATAACCTGATAATACTCTGCAACTTACATATACAGTACAACTTTAACATTATAACTTAACTAATAGAGTCACTTTTACACCAAGGAGTGATTGATTGATGGATGTGACTTATGTTTTCATTTTATTTTATGCTTTTGTTCTAAACATTTTTCTGTAAAGGATGTTTTAAACGTAGAGTTGGTCAACATAGAAGAATTCTTTTCCACAGAATATACTTTAGTACTAAATAGAAGAATGAAAAAAAAAAAGAAAAAAATTAACTTTGGAATTTTTATTGCTTACCTTAATAAAGTTTCTTTTAATGTACAAGGGGAAAACATTATCTAAATCAATCTTGATATGCTATATTCAGATTGATTAATATAGTTATAATATCGTTACTGTTACCTCAAAATATATGAAACGTTTTTCACTAGTATGTTTAATATACACTCAAGAGCCAAAACATTATGACCACCTATCAATAATGAGTTGGCCCACCTTTGGCTCGCAACACAGCTTCAACCCGCCTTGACATGGATGCCACAAGTCCTTGGTAAATGGCCGGAGACAGATCGTACCAGATGTTTAAGCAACGGTCACGCAAATCCAAGATATTGTGAATTGGTGGTTGTTGAACTCTGAGCTGCCGTCCCATGACATCCCAAATGTTTTCTATCGGATCGAGATCCGGTGAGTTAGGTGGCAGGACATTAACTGGAATTCAGCATCATGTTTCTGGAACCACTCCCACACAATTTTAGCCTTGTGACACGGGACATTGTCCTGTTGGAACATTCCATTTCAAGCTGGAAAAACACAGGCCACGTGAGGGTGCAACTGGTCCGCAATGATGTTCAGATGGTCTGCTCTACCACAACCACGGGTTCCAGAGACGCCCAAGAGAACGTCCCCCAAAGCATAATACCGCGACCACCGGCCTGTGTATGACCTACTGTATATTGAGGGAGCAACTGTTTGCCTGGAAGACGGCGTATCCTGACACGGCCATCGGTATGATGAATGACAAACCGGGATTCATCTGACCAGGCAACTCTCTCCCACAGATCCATGGACCAGTCGCGATGTTCCTGGGCCCAGCGCAGGCGCAGTTGGCGATGATGCTTGGTCAGCAAAGGCACACAAGTGGGACGTTTGCTGTGTAGCCCCATATCCAACAGTGTCCGCTGAACAGTGTGCTCCGATACTATTCTACTTGACCCTGCATTGTATTGGGCTGTCAGCTGAGTCACTGTCTGGCTCCGGTTTTGCTTCACCATGCGAGACAGTCTCCGATGACCTTTTTCTTTGATGGCGTGTGGGCATCCAACACCATGTCGTCTACTGCTGGTTTCACCGTCATTCATCCACTTTGCATAAGTACTAACAACTGTAGATCGCGAACAACCCACGAGTCATGCAGTTTCGGAAATACTTGTTCCGAGCCTTCGAGCCATTACAATCTGCCATCTATCAAAGTTGCTTAGATACGCAGCCTTTCCCATCACACACAGAAGTAAGTGAAAGAATGATTCTTCAAACTCTCCAGCAGCAGTTAAACACCACTTCCACCTGATCACGAGCATTCCACGTCATCCAGGTGAGTTCATTGCAAAATGTAGGGGTGGTCATAATATTTTGGCTCTTGAGTGTACACATAAGAGAGAGAAAATCTTGAGAGCTACAATTTCTTCAAAAGATAAAAGATCAGGCAAAATCAAGAGGAAGAAAAACAATAAAATAGAAGTCAATAAGAAAAATTAATATACTTTACCCTAACAAAATTAGTATTAATCACATCCAGCTGGAAATGACAAGGCATTTTTTTCAAGTTAAAGTCAACATTGTTGTCTTCAGTTTCAAAAACATTACATATTCTTTTAATGGGATGAAATTTAATTGACTTTACAGATGGCACATCAATAGAACTCAACATCTCCTTAGGTGGTTTAACCTATAAGTAAAAACAAGATAGATATTATTTTACTAAATGCTTCTTTACACATGGTATTAACTTTAAGTTAATACCATATAGTATAAGATGAAAGGCAAACATCTAAATCCCCCCCATATATAAAAAGAATTCATTAATAAAAAAGAAAACTCAAAGGTTAGATACAGTATAAACTTAAACTGTAGTAAATATAATTAACAATTGATTATTTCATGTAATTACCATTTTCACATATTTGGAAAGAGGAACTAAAATAGTTGAAATGAAAAAAGAATAGAGAAAGCATGTGAGTGGATAGTTTTCTCACATTACTTTTGTACTTCAGTAATGACGTTTAAACCAAAATTTACATATTTTATGCTAGTGGTTACAAAAACAGGCCTGGATCCCTGTCCAAAACCAATAGTGATAGAGATATCAAAGTTCATGTCTCATAAAGAAATCTCATTCTTTTACTTAAATGAGTAATCATTCCTTTCCTTGAAACAGCAGAGACAGGAACTGCAGAGGTTGAAGGTTGTACTCGGGAATACTGTTCTTTTAAACCAAAAGTAGACTTTAGATAATCAAGAGAAATCCGTGCTTCTTTATCATCTATCTTCATTGGGAAAATCTTTCCTTTATATGCTGTAGAATTGTAGAATCCTTTAAAAACTGCTGTACAGTGCATTGTACTCAGTCCTGATGAGCAAACACATGTAACCATGAAAGTCTTTGAATATAAAAAATTCTGTAGACAAATGATTATAAGTAGTGATAAATTAAGCTTCTCTGAAATAAGATTGCAAAGAAGCAAAAAATTTATTAACTGGTACCTAGCACTAAAAAGTAGAAAGAAAACTCTCGGGGAAAGCAGAGGTTTGAAGCATAAGTTCAGCAAAACTATCTTTTGACCTAGAAAGGCAACAGAGAACTGCTCAATCCAAAACTGATCTAACTCAAATTTGAGGGCTGATTTAAGAGTTGTCTTTGAAATATCTTAATTCCATTTGAAGCAGGGTTTTATAGGTATAATTATTCAAGTTTCATCACAACCAAGAAATTTTGCAAGTGCCACGAACACAGTACTCTTAAAGTTCTGCCCCTGATCTCTGTAGTTAGAAGCATGGGTACTCCAAATCTAACAAACCAACCAGTGATAAAAGTTTCAGCAATAGAATTAGATGATTGATCTACTGAAGGTATGAAGGTATACATCGATTAATGCAAATAATGATATTCCTCAAAAGGTAGCAGGAGATTGACGACATCCAAGTGAACATGTGTAAATCTTTCATTTGGTATTGGAAATTTGCCTGTGAGAAACTTTGTGTGAAAACAAATTTTGGTTCTTTGGCACTGCAAACTTTCTTAGCAACATTTAATGCGACCTTTTTTCAATATCTCTTCAAAGGAAATACTTGGAAAATGTCTGGGTGGTTATACTTATAATACAATGACTTACAATACACTAAACTATAAACCAATTCAAAAACTAGTTTACTAAAGTTTTCTAGCACAAGAAAAAATATTAAAGTGTTGTTAAAACACTACAAGTGTCTATAAAATCTGTTAAGACTCGGTCTCCCTGCAGATATTTTATTCCTGTATAATTACATTTAGCAGACAATTTTTTTAACTGCCCACTCAGCATATAAGACTCAATAATAATAATAATTTTAAAACTTTTTAATTCTTACATCTACAGATCCATATATCAACTCAAAAACCAATCAATTGGGAAGCAGAGACAGAGAAAGATAAGAGAAATATATTCTAACCTCACTAGCTGCAATTGCTTCTTTTAAGATTCTTGCTTTTTCTTCAAGTCCCTTAGGTCCAAGTCTTTTTTGTTGCTCTTCCAATCTCTCTTCTTCTTGCGAAGCAAGAGTTTTAGAAAGGGCAGGGCTGGGTATACCCATTACCTAAGCACCAGAAATATAATAGGAAAACTAATTATATAAATGCAATATTAAAAAAAAAACAGAATTAATTATTTTAATAAAAATTAATTCAACAAAATTAAAATTTTCAAATTACATCAACCATAACAGTTATTTCTAAACAATAGCAACTTTTAAAAATAACTTGCTAATAAAATATTTTTTTCTCCTTAATTAGCAATAAAATAGAAGCATTAATTTAAAATATGATGAATTTTAAAATTTAAAAAAATATATTTTGTAAACTTAATGTAAAAACATTCTTTTAGAACAGAATATATTTTGCATAATTAAAATGGGCTAAATTAAACATTAGAACATTGTTTTTAAATTTTAAATAAAATTCATAGAAAATAAGACATTATTTATATCGCATAAAAATGTATTCAAAGTTCTAGCTTTTTATTTCTTTTATAATTTTTTATACATACAATCACATATTTTCCTTCAATAATGTATCGTTTTAACAAGTTCAGCCAAAATTGTGGTGGTTCATGAAAGAACTTTTCAATTGTTGGAATCTCTTGAACTCTGTGCTTCAACTAAAAAAATTAATAAAAGGTTTTATAAAAATCTTGCACAATAATAAATAAAGCATATATTAGCATTAAATTAACTTATATAACTAATAGTAAATGAAAAAATTCAAATAAGCATTAAAAATTTAATTAGTAAAGAGTTATCTAGAAAGAAAAACTTTTATACATGTGTCAGCTTTGTTTATTTAGAGAGATACTATAAGCATTGCCTCACAAGTTATTAAAATAAGTTGATATATTTTAAACATAATAGAACAATAGTAAAAAGCTTCTAATTAAGTAACATTCCCTAAAATACATTTAAAAATAATAAGTGAAAATTACTATTATGATGAAATACAATAGTAATAATAATATAGAAAAGTTATATTTATCATAACCGACATACTCATGAAGAAAAAAAGAGCACAATATTGTGTTACAAAGAATGTATACATCATGAGTAAACAATAAGGATGATTTGTGGTCTATATTGCACTTTTAGGAAAAGCTAAAATATATTTATAAACTTCAAAATATTTGAAATAATTTGATGCTAAGTCAAAATAAAAGTTTAAAAATTATAAATATAAAAGAACTTTATATGGTATGAATTATTTTTTCATAGAAAAAAAGACTTTTATTATAGTTATTACTGTAGCAATTACAGATTCATAAACTGTTTTAGCCCAGGTAATAAGTGGTACAATATTTTTGTCCTATCGAAGAAAAAAAATTAGTCTGTATAAAGTCATCACCAGATCAATCAATGTAGAATATTGCAGCACAAGAAAATAATTTGAAATATATAAATATTATAAAGTTCTGCAGAAAATTTTTATAAAAATAATTATGTTGAAAATGGTGTTCAACTTACAAAGCTCTAGTATGTATTGTGCCAAGCTTTGCTCAATTATCATTCTCCAACAGCAAATTAAAGTAAGAAAGTGATTAGTCATGTGTTTTGTTTTTTTCTTTGTAAACTATATTATTTTTAATAAATTAATGTCAGTATTAAAATTGTCATTCTATATTATACATACTCTGTATTTGAAGAACATAATCACCATCATTTAATTTGTGTGACACAGTTTAGATGCATATTTTTCAAAGATGACAAAGTTAAATATTTAATAACTTATCTCCAATGTACATATATTAAGAGTAAATGTTTACAGACTAATATGAAAAGACTTTAAAAGAAAATATTAATGCCTGTAGAATAGGAGTTGATCTAACTTAGCCTCTATAGTTTTGAAAATTAAAAAATTAAAATTAGAAAAATTTACTCTCATGTATATGTTTTGCCATAAAACATTCTACAAAATATATAACAGAATTATGAAATCTATAACAGTAACATTAATATATTTTGTAATTTTTTTAATATTAGAATAATATTTGTGCTAGATTTTGTGTGTGTGTGCATAAGATACTCATTCAAATATTATATGCATTAGATTTTTTTCTATTATTGTTCAAAAATATTTACTATTAAAAATTTAAGATTCCATATAACTACTTCTATACAATTTAATAATGAAAGTAACCCATGAAAAGCCTCCAGTCAATCTGTTTTAAAAAGACTGGTAGTTTATAAAAAAAAAAAACTAATGATCAATATATAGTGTAAAAGAAAAATTCTAAATCTACATATACCACCCATTGACATTAATACATATACCAGCCGTTACCCACCTTCTTTGCTGGGTATTTCGTGATGTTGTATGACTATATATTGTATTAAAGTTATTGATATCTAAGCTCCAGCATTAAGCTTTCGACTGTATTCAAGAACGTTCTTATAGCCCTCACCTCTTTATTTAAAAAGAATAGGACTTGAGCTTCTAAAACAGAAGTATATTTATCTTTTACACCCCATCCTTAGCAGTAGAATTCCACAAAACATGTTCTCAGTAGATATCTACTCAACAAAAAAAAATGCCTGTCAGACTAATAGTTCTGGAGATAACATGATGAGTGAGTTGCTTTTATCCTGCATATATATCCAAAATTAGAACTATATAAAGAAATACTTAATTTTCATTCAATTGGTTTTAATTATTTCCACATTTTAAATTAATAATTTATTAAATAAATTAACTTGTATGATTAACACATATTAACTATCATATACCGTTTTATAAATTAACTTACATCTTCAAAAGTAGAACCATAAAGGAAGTCTCCAATCAAAAAGCTTGCAATTTGATCATGAGGATTATTTTCCATCTAAAATGAAACATAAAATTCAAAAACATAATTAAATTTACTAAAGGTTTTCAAAAAATTAACTAAATTTTCTTTAGAAAATGCAGCAGTACTAATTTGTTTCATTTTTATTGAAATGCCCCCCCCCCTTCCATTTAAGCTTAAAACAAAAAAAATTAAATCCTATTTTCCCCACTTAATGTCACATTAGAGTTACACAATAAACTTGAAAAAGCCTACATTTAACAATAAAGCTACTAAATATTTCAAAAAACAGCTTTTCATTTAGAATAAAGAAAAAAATGTCTCGTTTTCAATAAAAATTTAGTCTAAATTTGTACAGAAAAGAATGGCCAAATTATGAATACTTTTTAAAATTTGTATACTTTTTAACATGACTCGAATATTAATATGGACTAGCTGCATGGCCCGGCGTTGCACTGGCTTTTACCGAGTGTATAACTTCTCAATCTTAGCACGTTCAGTGTTGGTCATGATTTCTTTTTTATATATGCCTTTAAAACTCCTTTTTTCGATTTTTTTTACTTCTTTGCATCGTTGTGAGGGTTTCTCTCCCTCCGCTTAGCCCAGCGTTGCACGGGCTGTTACCGAGTGTATGTAACTTAACCCCCAAGGGAATTTCCTCTTTCCCTCATGATGGTAGCACTTCTCTGTGTGCACGCGCGCGAGTGAGTGATTTCTATAATTAATTTATTTCTATATTAATTTAAATTCATTATCGTTAATTAATTTCTTAAAATCTTACCGTTAGCTATTGAAATGATTGCTTATTTTTGGATGTTTGTATGTTAGATTAAAAATATTTCAGTATAAACAAAATAAAAATTACTTTGGGAGGAAAACCCCGGCGTTAAACGGGTTTGGCCGAGTGTATAACTTTTTGCTAATGAAAAATTCCTCTTCCTCACTCGATGTCATTACTCCCTGGTTTGTGAGTGATTTCTCTATTTTCATTAAAATTCCCTTTTACGAAAGTTTTTCCACGCCTTTGTTGTGTCGGACGGGTGTGTACCCTCCATTTAGCCTGATGTTGCACAGGTAATTGCAATATTATAACTTTATCCTAATGGAAATTTCCTTTTCCCCTCTCTATGCCAGAACTTCTGGGTGAGGGTGTATACGCGATGCGAGGGATTTCTATAATAACGTTAAAATTATCTTTACTGAAATGTCTTCAATCTCTTTTCTTTTACAGACAGATTTCTTTTCTCTCAGCTCAGCTCGAAGCTACACGGGCTTTTACATGTATAAACTCTTTCCCCCTCTTTTTTTACAGTGATAAGATCTTTCTTTAAATTTTTATTTTCGATTTGTAATTTACAAAACTGACCTAGTTTTATCCACAACAAAACAATGTACAATTTTATTAAATAATTAATTTTGTAAAAAAGCTATTGATTTAGTTTTTTTTAAAAAAATGTTATCTTATATGCATTTTTATTGAATGAATGAAAAATTTCTAACCATTACCTATTGAAATGACTGCTTATTTTTGAATGTTTGATTATTCGGTTAAAAATATGTAACTATAAAAAAAGAAGTATTGGAGAAAAAACCCAGACATTTGTTTGCATTCACTGTATAAAGAAAGATTTAAAATGTAAATAATACTATCTGATGAAAACATTTCAGCATTTTCTTATATTCTCTTAAAGTTTTTCGCTACATTGCTTTTATTGAAAATAAAGAAAACTATCAGTTGGGATGTATCAGAAAGTTGTTTGTCTGCACATGCTCCATAAGCCTCAAATTGGTCAATTCTTTCGTAGATTTATCACAATTAATTATTGTAGGCATTTGGTGATTTTAGAAAAAAAAATTTCGTGGCATTTTTAATGGTTCTTTGAAATGGAAAACTACCATTTTTAAAAATATTTTATGTGCAAAAAAGAAGAAAATAAAAAAATTTCAAAATTAAGAAATTTTATAATTTTTTAAAGAAGTTTTATAATATGCCATCTCAGTCTAACTTGGCAGCATTGAGAAATGTACACAGTGTACCAATCTACTTGAAAAATAGCTGTAAGTTTCTTTTGGAATTTAAATCCAAGAAAATCGATAGAAATTCGTAAAAAAATGCCATACGTTGTAGAAATTAGGATTTTAATAAAATATTTTTCAACTTAATCACATGTTAAAGCAAGTTTGGCTGAAAACCGATTTTCGACGCCTGCTTTTGTCACTGTTGTACAATAACATTGCTGCAACAATGGAAACAAATCAAAATTTGCACGAAAAAAAAACGTTTTTTTTTAGGTTTTTAATTAATATCTTTTGAACTAATTGCAATATCGGGATATAAATAGGCAATAAGACTTCCTCGGATCATTCCCAATCTTTTGGTACCTTCCGCGAGTTTCTGCGTGATGCGGTTCGTGAGAAGATAGACGCACATAGATAGATAGATAGGTACATACATACATACGTTTGTTTACCTTCGGATTTTAATAGTGTAGATAATTATTCATAATTTAAAAATGCATTTATACTGAATTTGAACAGAAAGAATTCAGGTAACTTTAGTATTTAAAATGTTCAACTTAAATTTTTTTAAGTTACATCATAAACAGTATAATGTTTGATTAGGTTTTTAATATTGTATTTCTTATTCTTGATTACTGCATCATAAAGCAACTTTACAGCAAGTCTTAACATCTTTATTGTAATTGTGATTGGTTAGTTAAGTCTTGCATTCCAATTTCTATCTGAAGTTACACAAACTTATTTCTTTTTAAAGAATAAATTTTATGCAACTTTTTAAATATTAGAATTATTTGAATTTGAATTTTTAAAATGATTTGTTGTTGCTTCAATTCAGCATTAAATTTACTTTTAAATCATTTAAAAAAATATTTACTTTACAAGAAATAGTTCAACTAAACTAGAATTTGCCAAATTTGAAATTGTAAGATCTTGAATCTTATCACAATTTGCAAAATGATTTAGGCTTAAGGCCATCATCAAGACACAGGAAAGCAGCGTAACAGAAAAATAACACAATACAAAAACAAGCAACTAATGTCAATATATTTCTTTCTTTTTTTTTAAATCTCCAAACCTAAACAACATGAGGGCTTTGACCCTAAACAGATATGTATCTGCACCTCTACAAGACAAGTCTTCAAAGGCACCAGGGTTTGAACCGACTCAACAGCAACTTATGTCAAATGACTAGAAATGATGAAACAATACCAGTATTTTTTGAACATGCATAAAGGATCAGGTTTTTGCATGATACAAATGTCATTTTTTGTTCCAATCTTCAGCCTTGCTTAAAATTATGTTCCATACAGTATTTTGAACCATTTAATTTGTGTATGCATTAATTTTGAAAAAATTCATTATCATTTATGTTACTTAAATGGGATTTTTTCCCCTTGCCCACGTATTATGCATCATAGATACGTGGAAGACAAAGATGTTACCAACTGCAGACAAAAGTAAACCTTCAAGCTTAAATTCAAGGAAACCAAAATGAAGAAAAATAGTACATAAGTGTGATTCTGACTACTTAGCATTAATTTTAAATGGAATGATGAAGAATATACCAAACCTGAATGTGTTATTTGCAATGGGGTACTTGGAAGCAAAAGCACATGCCCAAGTAAATTACATCTACACATTGAAACAAAGTATTCTAATTTAAATAATTATCTTGAATTTTTCAAAAAAAAGTTGGACATGTTAAGAATGTTAAAAACAAAGCTTTTTTGGACTTCAATGAAAACAACAAAAAGCCTATGGACACTTCATATCTGATTAATTATCTAATTGCAAATTTGCATATGAAAATTTAGTGTTCTTAGCAATAAAAGATACAGTTGAAAGTTCGGAGAAAGAAACTTAAAGGAAGTCAAAACAATACCACTTTCAAATAACGCAATAGTGTCTTGCAATGATAAAATTGATTTTAAAAAAAATCTATTCCTAGTTCATATTTCTTATGACTGAATGAAAATAAATATACATAAACTTTATTTGAAAAGTTAATTCAGAGCTTCTACTTCAGTAAGATAATCCATGTTTCTAATTATAGATACTGAACATTAAAATACCTTATGCAATATTTCAGGTACTTACACTACTAAGAATATACAATTTCTTCTTTTTAATCACTGTCCTCATGCGTTCCATATCCAACTCTTCATTACCATCAGCTATATTTTTCAAAACATCTAATAACCTATGAACACACAAACAAATAACAAAAATTCACATAATATATTTAACAACTTAAAAAATTAGATATAAGATGTTTAAAACATTTTTTCACTTTAATCTAATAGATGTAAATTGAGTTCTAAGCAAATGTAAAAATAATTTATAAAATTTTATTTATGCTCAGACAATTTAAGTTACATATATCCTCAATTTATAAATATGTTCCTTCTGAATTAATGAGTGGTTCATTTTATTGGTCATAAATTAGACTTATTTTTTTAACACCATTTTTCTATTAAAACACAAAAAATTTAAGCTATGTGCATATAATTATTGTACATAATGTTAAAAAAAAGACAAAATATACTCTATTATAAATATTTTCTACCAATACAGTTTTCTTTCTTTAATATTTATAATTGTAAATATCAAGGAAAATGTACACATACATATAATTTATAAGTTTAGATCGTTAACTTTATTATTGATGATAACTAAGAAACAGGAAACCTACTGAAATAAAATGTTCTTTAGAAAATTTACTCAAATAAAAAAATCTAATCATTAACAGCAGCAAACAAAACTGAAGTCACTTTATTTCATTTATTTTATTCCTTGTTTTGAATATAACTTCTTCTTTCTTATAACTTCTTTTCTCTTATAGAAAATAACTGGATCATACAAAAACATTTATACATCTAGACCTTTAGACATAAATGTAATAAACATTTATATCAGACATTTATAAAAAAAGTTTAAAATAGATATTTTTAAAAGTCTAATTCTGAATTGAAAAAAAAATGGAGTTCAAAAACTTCTAGTGCTTAAAAAATGCATCCATAATATTTTTAAAGTTACACCACAAATAATATTATAACATGACCTTTTAGAGTAAAATAGGATATTGTTTATTTTTTACTATAATATCAAAGAGTACAAATTTATGGAGCTGACAAACATAGAAATTTTACTTGGGTTTATATGGTAACAACATCCAACTATAACTTTTTAGTTATCTCTTATTTGATGAATGAAATGTGTAAAAAAATTTTATATGGTGGCTCAGATTTTCTATGTGGTTAAAGTCAGGGCAGTTTCCTAATCATATTCCAATATATGAATTCCTTTAGTACAAAACCATTTTTTACATTGTTTTACCATCAGTTTGAATATGTGGAGGATTTTCAAAGCAAAAGTAGAAAAAAAGTAGTTTTCAATCATTGAAGCATTTTCTCCCAGCAAGACAATACTGTCTTGCATAAGATAAATGTGAAGCAACTACTTATTGAGTATGACTAAGATGGTTTGTGTCACCTCCCATCCCCATATTCATTAGACCTTTGCGACCTGCTAAATTTTTACCTCTTTAAGTATACTAATGGTTACTTACTCTAAACAGCCAGGAGTTCTCTTTATTAGAGATTGTCAAATAGCATCTTCATAGTTTTGTTACAAAAAACCTGCTGATTTTTTTATAGGGAAAAAAAAAGAATTTTCAGTCAGAAAAATGGTAAGGAGTCTTGGAACAAAAAAAAATGGAGCTTATGTCATTCAATAAAATCTTATTATGTTTATGAACCACTTTGCCATTTATCATCGAAAAAATACAGAATACACTGCAGCCATTTTACTTAGACCTAAGTCATATATTATGTTTTTACATATTGTTTAGACTTACGGAAATATAGGATATGATTATATATATGCATGAGGGCTGTCTGAAATTGAGTTTCCAACCTTTAAAATGAAGATGGTAGCAAGAAAACCAAAATGGGAAAACTTGTCAGGGCATCCTTTAATAACTCCCAACCAATATTTCAGCCATTTTAAAAGCACATTTTTTGTGAGTTGAATGGGCCAAAACAGAAAAAAATAAGTATAAAGCTGTCATTAGGAACTTGTTTTTAAAGACAGCATGCCTGCATAGCTTAAAGAGAAGTTAAGACACTGTGAATGGGGACTCTGCACAATCATTTACAAATGTGAAAATTTGGGAAGCTGAATTTATATACACGTAGTCATACCAGCTTAGGTGACGATGAATACTCTGTACCGCCGAAAACTGCAACCACTAATGAAAGCTTCACTATAAATCACTAAATCATGCTGGACAACCATCAAGTCAAGGTTAGAGAGGTAGCAGAGGCTAAGAGCATGTCTTAAGAATGTATTTGCCACAATTTAGCTACGCATAAGCCGGCTGTATGTTGAATGTCACATTTACTCACTTTGGATCAAAAAGGTGTCATGAACATTTGCACTGCTCTATAGGTGCAATAAATTAATTTTTTCGATGATCGCTCACTGTAAATGAAACCCGGATTCATCATTACAGCCAAGAGAAAAAACATGGTCTAAAGTTTAGACACAAAACAGTAGACCATAAAGGAAGAATCGGCACCAAATAGGGAAAAAAACTATTCCTTTGGCTAGGAAAGTGATGACAGTTTTCAGATAGCCATGAAATTGTCTAGATAGATTATCTCAAAAAGAAGTCTATAGTGAGTTAATTAAAAATTTCAAAAAGTTTTCAACAAAATCCATTTGCATAGGATTTGAAAATAATAGAATAACCATTTATAATAATAAAAGCAATTTCATACCTAATTAACACATAAAAAATAAGTAACTTCATATTTACTGTAGATAAATTACGCTATATACATGATTTGGACAGTATTCCAAAAGAGTACATAATATTCAACAACAGGCTATATATTATGTTTAAGCTGTTTTTGTAAAATCCTACTATCTACACAATTCAGGATCAATATAAAATATCATCAGTAATTACTGTTTTCATTCAAAATAAGGATCAAAGCTACAACAATTACTGAAAATATAACATTCATTATAGTTTTGAAATAATGATTGAGTTTTCTTTGTTTTTTAATGTAATGAACAACAATTACATCAACATAATGGATAATAGCATTGGATATTAAGTTTCATGAATTATTTTTGCTGTAATTTTTCAAATAAAAGATGATTTATATGAGATAGCACTACTTGTATTGTGAACAATACAAGTAATTTACTTGTTAAACAATTTTAAAAACTCGACTTTTCACATGGATTTAATTTTGCTTTCATAACACCAGCTAAAAAAGAATCTAGTCTCCAATAATTGGGGGGGGGGGGGATTTTGTAGAATAAAATAATTTTGCAAAAAAAATTTAATGTGTATGTAAGAGTTCTTTAAAAATGTACTTCATTCAAATTTTAATAAAAGCGTTGATGAACATACTTTTCTTTCACTTCTTGTAATTTCTTTACAGGTACATTGGAAAGATGAACATATATGCAAGATTCATAATTTTCTATCACAGTATAATCCACCTAAAAACAATCAGAAATTATAGATTTTAAAAAACAAAAAATTGCATATTGAATTAGAATTATAAGAATGTAGTATACTATAAATGGTACACACATAAAAGCAATGTACATATTAAAGAATTGTTAAATTTAATAATTATCAAGAATCTTACTTTTATTTTCCCCTAAAATTTCAACTTACTATGAAAATATATTTTTAAAATTTTACAGCAACAATAAATTTTTTTAAAAATGTGTACATACTGCCCAAAACTTTTATTTTCCAAATAGAACAGAAAGCATATATTTCCAATAGAATACAGCATTAGAGCATTATAGAGAAAGCATTTATTTCCAATAAAACAGAAAGCATATTTTCCAGGTCATAACATACAAAGAAATAAAATCAAAATCACAAAATGAAATAATAAATTAAATAAGTTTTAATTTTCAAAAATTTTAACAATGAGAAAAAAACATTTAATAATAAATTTTTGAAATCTTTTTCATTAAATCATTTCAAAAACATTACCTGATTACAAAGAGGATCATCAGTTTCTATCAGCTCACGATTTAAAGGCGATACTGATGTATCAGTTAAGTAATCCATTAAAATTTGGATGGATATTAACTGGGAGTAATCCTAATATAAAAAAAAGAAAGATTAAAAAGATTTTTATAAAACAGTTTCAACTGTGTTTTAAAAAACCATCTAATTGAAAAATTTTTAAATACAAAACAAGCTTATATCATAAAATTCTCACCTTTATAACTCACGAGGATTATGAGAGAGAAAAATTTAGCTTTTTAAGTAACAAAAAAACAATAAATATAGTTTATTTTATAATTATTAATATAATTATAATAATGCATACATAATAACCAAGTAGTTATAATAATTAATATAATTATTTTGACTATTATATAAAAAAATTTACCCATAATTATTTCTGATGGAAAACTACAAAAAAACTTTACATTATTAAATGTATATACAACTTAAAAAATACTTTTAACAAATTAAAATATCTAGGTAAAATAAGAAAAGCAATTGATTCATAAAAAGGGGAATTACACAGCAGACTATAAAAATTTTAAAACACTAGAATTAATAAATAACAAATTTTTATCTCCATTCTTTTTTCTTTTTTTTTACAAAAAAAAAACTTTACTTACATTAGCCAATGGTCCCCTCCATGCAGCAATAACCAAACCATGCTCATCTTCATCGGAAGGATAATTCACTTCAAGAGTAGTGGACTCTACTAGAGGTGGTACAGGTGATTGCCAAGGACGAACAAAGGGTGTTCTTTCACTCTAAAAAAAAAAACTTTGTGAAAATCTATGATCAAAATGGGAAACAGAATTTAAATAGAATTAAATAAAAACAGAATTGAATACATCTTTTGCAATCCTTTCTTCAACAGGCTGTAAGGCTTCAAAGACTTTCTCTGCATTAACTTGACCAACAATAATGACACACAAATTTTCTGGCCTATAAAACTCCTTGTGATAAGCTTTGACCTGAGAGAAAAATACTTCATAAGGCAAGAGAAATAATTTTCAAGTTTTAAATCATACTTAAAAAAATAAATGTATGTATTTAATAGTTAATCATTTATTTCATTAATACTTGTTTTACATTACCATCTTGTAAAAACAAATTTCATTGATGAATGATATACAAGTCTCCAAATAAAAATGTTGAACATATGAATTAACATATTAAAGAGCTAAATTACAACAAAGAAAATAATTTTTTTAATATTACAAGAAGATAATTAGCAAAATATTATTTAAACCCTTGCCTATTACAAAAAGGCACAGATGAGACTAGAATATGCACTGTAATAGGTAATTATCAGCCAAACTAACCATAAAGAATTTTGTGCAAATGTGTATACCACAAAAAGTTTTCACTAAACACATAAACCAGTTAAACCTTTCGTTACTTTCTAACAAACTGTATTTTAAAAAATGGTATTGAGAGCAATCATTTAATAAAAGAAAAGTGCATCAACGCTACTACTTCAGTAAGATAATATATTAGATGTTATTTTCTGCAATCAGAAAAATCTAAAACATTATTAGAAATTAGCAATAGCTAATTTTTTTATATAAAGAACATAGACAAAAATATAAATCTGTGGTGGTGCTGATCTAGAGGATAGAACCCGTGATGCTCGGTTCCGTAGCCAAGTAACACAACCACTAAACAAAAGTGATCCCCTCTGTCCGGAAGCTGTTACTGGCTTATGCAGATACGGCTACAGTACTTCCCCACCAGTGAGTTGGTGGATAGGCGAATGATTCTTGTTATTGCAAGTGTGTGAGTTGTTGCTGTTAATTGGTGATGTAATGTCAAGTGCGATCTGACGACTCTTTTTTAAATTACTTAATTTATTTTTTTATTCATTTTATTTATATATATTTTTATTATTATTTTTTTATTGTTTTTGCTGTGGGGAGATAGTACCACAACAGTTCAGAAAGTGGCGTTTTTCTTAACTCAGTCAAGGTCACCAATGTGGTGTTTATTTGACAGATAGAACCTGCGACACTCAGTTCCATAGCTTAGTAATTTAACCACTAGACAAAAGTGATCACCTCTGTCCAGAAGCTGTTACTGGCCTATGTAGATACCACTACAAATTCAATAGGGCCGAAAAATTTAACAGGTTTTGCAATACTCACTTTTTCATTGGTTGTACTTTCTCTCAGATTTTTCAACAATCCACCAGTTTCAGATTTATATCCACAGTGACCAGGATACATAGAACGAAGCATAGCAAGATGGCAAAGACTTTCTCCTGAATTCTCTCGTGTCTGCATTTCACAATATACTATGCCTGTATCTTCCCCATCGCCATTGATGGAATGGACCTCTGTAGTAAAAGCACTATCCTATGCATACAAATAACAGCAGGTAACAATAATTTCAAAATATCACATAATCAAATTTTATAACTAATGAAAATTTTCAGATATAATTAATAAGAATAAATGAATATAATTACAATATACTTAAAGTGATATAAATATATTGAAGTTTTTGTATTTATAATAATTATCATTTTATTGTATCCATATGCTAACCTTGCTATTAAAAAAAGATTTTAGACATTCCTAATCCAAAAAGATTTTACTCAACATCTTTTTTTTACAAACTATGATTAAAATTAAGTTATAAGATTGATAAGTTCAAATTCTACTGAATTGAAACTTATATTTATTTAATTAATAATCCACAATGACAGAAAACTTAGTTCTACAGTAAATATTCAAATAAATTTTGTAAGTTTTAAGCATACAAATAAATTTGAGACTTACAGTGAGAGTTGGATACAGCAAATGATCAATATAAATGGGTAACAGTTTCAGAAAACCTTCATCTCCAGCTGTTGACACAGTGTAACAAGTATGATCTGTATCAGTCCAGGCATTAGTGCCTTGTGCTAAACAACGACTGGCTGCTAAATCCAATACCCCCTTGGAGAGAAAAAAAACATCCATAAAGATCCATTTTTTTAAAGAATTTTTAAAAACTTCCTGTTTTTAAAGAATTTATCAGAACTTTAGGAGTTTTTTTTTATGCACTTTATATATATTCAAATCAAATCAAATAAGACTAGTTGTTATAGTAAAGATTTTGCTAATTATGCATTACAAAAAAAAGCCTTTTAAATTAGTTAAAATTTTAAAAGTAAATCACTAAAAGCTTCTCTTTTTGGTAAAATATTATACCTTAAATTAATATTTAAACATCAAAACACTTAAGATTTTAATCCAAGAAATGGCTCACACAAATAAATATTATAACTTATAACTCAACTGAAATTTGAATAAATCAGTGAATTACTGACAATCAATAAGTTTAATGTTAAAAAAAATTTTAATTTCCATATTTACCTAACCAAATCTAGCCCACATTTTTTTTTCGATGTTAATGCTATTGAAAATCACATGTGGGTTAAAATCAAAGGTAGAAAATTTATTGGGGATGAGGGAAATTGAACATATGTGATACTGACTGTTACGAGTAATTACAGGTTCATGTATTTATTTAAAAATTTTGAATGCAGGTAAAATAAATTTATTCATTTCTTAATATTGGGATGCAGCTAAGAATCGATGAAGGCCTAAATTCATATAAATATGGTAATTTATAAGACTTAGAGCACACAGAAGTTTAAAACAGAATTATTTACAAACATTAAAAGAAATCTGTAAAATGTATTCTAGATAATAGTAAGATCTTAAAAATAGAAATTTCACCTTGTATGGATATTTTTCACTCCCCATAAACACCAAATGTTCCAAAGTATGAGGAAGGCCATCATCATCATGTGCTTCAGTAGCTAAAATTGAAAGGAAATTTATTTTATTGAGAAATAGTTTTTTGACAAAGAATGTAGAAATTTAATTTTTAAACTAATTTAGACATAAGTTCGAAAAACGGACTTTTTTTTTTGGCCAGATTCTGATTTGGTCAGATTTTGCCTACCTTGATTTCTCGTTTTCCGGTCGGGTTCCGCAGGGTTTTCGTTTTATGGCGAATTTTCCAATCAGATAGTTTTGTGGGGGAAGGGGGGGGACTATGGGATTCTCTCTAAGACATCATCCTTCTTTTCATATTGGATTTTCAACTGTTCAGACATAGACATTTCAGGATAAGAATTATCCGCCTCATTTCCTATTATTTCTTAATATTTATAAAGAATATTTAATATTTATTAATTAATAATAATTACTTAATATCTATTAATAATTTATTATATTTATTTAATATTAAAATTAATAATTATATTAAAAAATTATTTATAAAAATTATTTAATATTATTTGTTATATTTATTAAAGTTTATTTTTAATTATTGATTAGGTTGAATATTCTTTCATTATTAGGTTGCATATTTCAATTCTTTTATTATTATTACCTTATTTCTTATTCATATAACTTATTAATATTTATTTTTAATTACTGAATTTTTTTTTTAATTATTGCTTAGGTTGACTTAATTCTGTCATTATTGTGCCTTAATCCATATTTTTTATTAATATTATATAGTTATTCATTAACATTCATTTTTACTTATTGATAAATTATTCCAGTTATTGATTAGGCTGACTATCAATTCTTATGTTATTATTATTATTTAACAAAGAGGTTAATTTAAATTTTAAAAACTTTGTTATTTTATATACCTTTAAATATTGTAACCTGTTCCCTCTAACCCTGGGACTATTTGTAGTTTTTATCCCAAGTATAAGAAAGTTCTGTCAGAAACAGTTCCCGTTTTATTTTTCTAGCAAAAGGGCCACATTTGGGGAAAAAAGGGAGTATTTAATCTTGATTTTGTTTAGGAAATATGTAGGGTTAAGAAACTATTTTTAGATTTTGCAAAAGAAACTCATTTTTTTTTAATTAAATTAGAATTTATTTTACTGCAATTGCAATGTTCTGATGAAGTTTGGGAAGAAAAATTCTATTTTAGATGGTTAATCATGGATTTGCAGAAATTCCAGGAATAACAAGATATGTGGTTCAACTAAAACCATACATCATGGCTTGTGGTTCAGTTGCAGCAAACTAAAATTAAATGAGATTTTTCGTCTCACTTATCATTTGATTATGGGAACCAGAACAAAACAGACCAAAGCTTATTTCTATTTATCTTCTGGTACAGTTGTAGATTGGGGGCAATTTGTCATTGAAATCATTTTATATTATGGGGAAGTTGACGAATCGAATTGAGTGGGTATTTGGAAGTGTAGAATGAGGATTATGTAAGTTACTTTTTATTAGCAGTACACAACAGATCTCGCGAGACTCTAGTCAACACTATAAAGGAATGGATAGAGCTTGGAACTATGATTTTTCCGACAAATAGAAGGCATTTGAAAATTTAGGACAAGAGTTTGATCATTTGACGTTAAATCATAGCCTTCATTTTGTAAATCCAGTAACGAATTGCCACACAATTACCATAGAAGGCACTTGGAAGCATGTTACAGATTCACTCCCTACCTGCAATAGAAAAATAGATTTAAAATTTCATTTGTTGCTGTATATATGTTTAGAAAATCATGCAAACAGAAGGGAGTAGATTGTTTCAATAAGTTTTTAGAAATTGTCAGGGACATCGACTGGGCTGACAGGGGTTTAGGTCAAATTCTTAAAAGGGGAATTTAATCAAGATTTTTTATCACCATGATTCTTTATCACAATCTTTCTTGCTGACAAATGATGACTTTGGTCATTGTGTGACAATTTTTTATACATAATGTACTGCAAGGTAAGTTAATTCTATTTATATTTATTTTATTCAATGTAAGCAAGAAAGATTCTCCTTATATTTAATTTATGACTTTTAATTTTAATGTTAATTTGCTGTAATATGTTTAATATTAATATGTTTCTCTTCTAGACTTAAGTAAGTTAGTTTTCTTATTATCTTATCTTATTACTTTAATTTTAATTTGCCTTAATATGTTAAATTTTAATGTGTTTCTCTTCTAGGCTTAATGATGATAAATAGAACAATAGGGTGGATCCTAGCAGGGCACACTTCTTGGCAACAAAAAATTTGGCGATACAGTTTATAATATGGTAACCCTGCAAAATTCAGGGTATAGTAACCCTATTCGGACCGGATTTTTTGGACAGCGGTCATTTTTTTTCTGATGGTCAACTTGAAGATGTGTAAGATTTTTCTGGAAAGCTACATTTGAGGAATGAGTGGATTTTTTCTATTTTTTTTTAATGAAACAACTGCTGAAAGAATATTTGTTAGAGAGAAAGGGAGATGTGTTGATAAATTGAATTTGGACGATGTTTTTTCTCACTATTGCATCTTAGAAGCAACTGTTTTTCTGTTATGTTCTTGAAGCCATTATGGAAACCACGTTTCCTTTTTTGAAGCTCACCGAATGGATATTTTTTCTTTTGAATAACAGATGTAAGAAAGAAATGCTTTCTTTGTGAATGAGTGAACGATTGAAAATATTTTAGTAGGTATGGATGTCCGAAATATGAAAATAATTTGTTTTTGAGAGAAATGGAGATCGTTAGTTCATCAGCCTAAGGCATTCATATTGGATTTCTTTTCCCACTGTAGCGTTTTAGAAGCAACGCTTTTTCAGTTTTTCTTGTTGAAGCTGTTTTAGAAAACAAGTTTTCTTCATAAAAACATGACGGATGGATTTTTTTTCTGAATAAAAGGTAAGAAAGTAATGCTTGTTTTTTGTGGGAATGAAGGATTTATAGAATCTTGTAATGGATGCTCGAAATTTGCATTTAATTTCTTATTTTATGTTTCCTGTGTTGTCCGTTTTCTCGATGTTTTTCGTCTCTTGAAGCCATTTTTGAAAACCACGTTTTTCCCTCTTGTTTACGTCTCTGACGCCATTTTGAAAAATGCGATTTTTTACTTGGTGTCATTTGGTGAAAAACTTTTGTCGCCAAATACAGCAGTGTACTGTGCTAGGATTTTACCGAACAATTTGTTCATTACTATTCTGAATCACTTACAAAAATAGATTTTTATTCTTAAATTCAATGCAGTATTGCTAAAATAATCATTAACTATTTACATTTAGTTCTATAAAAATTTGTCCTTTCACTACTTTTTTAGTTTAATATTATGTAGGAAAAAATGTTGCATGTTTCATTTTTATGCTTCTACTAAAGTTAGAAAGAATCCCACTATTCATTTTCGTACAGAGGTGGGGGGGGGGGCAAATTTAGATCAAAGATGGGACTTTGCAAAACTGTGTAGTCAGGGGTTGAAGGGGGGAGGAGAATGCAATCATCTAATTCCCTTGGCAACTGCTGTCGGCGGAAAAAAAATTTGGCGATTTTTGAAAAAAGTCCGTATATTGAACTTGTTCTCCAATTTAAGTAGAGATAAAGACAATTAGTTCGGTCTCAGATTCAATTTAAAAATTAGATTGGATCCTAGCAGGGTACACCTCTTAGCAACAAAAATTTTGGCGATAAAGTTTACAATTTGGCAACCCTGTGCAATTTAGGGAAGAGTAACCCTATTTGGTTCCATATTTTTTTTAGTTTTCCAGGATTTCGACAGGGAGCATTTTTTTCTGATGGTCAACTTGAAAGGTTGAGTAAGAAATTTTTCTAGAAAGTTGAAATTGAATGAATGAGTGAATTTTTTTTTAATGAAACAACTGCTGAAAGAATGTTTGTTACAGAGAGAATGAGAGAGATGGGTTCATAAATTCAATTGGGATGATGTTTCTTCTAAATATTGCATATTAGAAGCAATGGTTTTTCTGTTTTCTTCTTGAAGCCATTTTGGAAACCACGTTTTCTTTTTTGAAGCTCAACGAATGGATATTTTTTATTTTGAATGAAAGAGGTAAGAAAGAAATTATTGCTTTGTGAATGAATGAGCAATTGAAAAAATTTCGGTATGGATGTCCAAAATATGAAAATGTGTGTTTGAGAGAAATGGAAATCGTTAGTTCAACAGCCTAAAGCATTCATATTGGATTTTTTTCCCCACTGTAGCACTTTAGAAGCAACGATTTTTCAGTTTTTCTCGTAGAAGCTGTTTTAGAAACCCCGTTTTCTTCATAAAAGCACGACGGATGGATTTTCTTCTGAATAAAAGGTAATGATTGTTTTTTGTATGAATGAAGGATTGATAGAATCTTGGTTATGAATGTCCAAAATTTTGAAGGAATTCACATTTAATTTCTTATTTTTGATTTGATTTTCCTATGGTGTCCATTTTAGAAACCACATTTTTTAAACAATTTTCTTCTCTGGACACCACTTTGAAAACCACGTTTTTCCACTCTTGTTCTTGTCTCTGACGCCATTTTGAAAAACGCGGTTTTTTCCTTGACGCCAATTGGCGGAAAAAAATTGTCGCTAAATACAGTAGTGTGCTGCGCTAGAATTTTACCAAAAATTAAGTAAAATTTCTGTACTTCATTTATACTGTATCAAATTTTCGAGAGTAATATAATATCGGTATGCTACGGATTTTTCTGCTAAAAAGTAGTATATTTTGCCAAGTTGGAGCGATAACATTACTATACGGTATTAATACACTACCGGCAGAAATCTACTTGGCGCGTGTTCAAAATCACGCCAAAAAACTAGTAACGTGCCGATATTAAAAAAGTGCAATAAAAAGTGACATTTAAAATCTTTCTATCAATTCAAATACAATTACAGCATATTTAAAAAAACACAAATTCCATAGAGCAAAAATAATAAGTTTACAAAAATAGAAAAAAGCAAATATTTTAAAGGAAAATAGACTTACCGACACACAAATAACCTCCTACAAGAGGTCCATCAGCTTCAGCTATGCATATGGTCATTCCACTTTTTGTAGATTTATATTTTGATAATTTAATATCCCCATCAGTCAAAATCTCAGCGATACATTCATATACAGAAGTACCAGACATGATGTATTCTTCTTAGAAATACAAATTTTATTAAATCTCAGGAGATTAGCTAACCTTTTAAAACGAAAGAATAGCGTTAATAACAAGAAACCTTGAACATAAGCGGTATGGTAAGTCACAAACTGCCCAAGGTAAAAAAGTATACAAAAAATTCAGATAGTATGAATCGCTAAAAACAAGATATTTGATAATAACTTGATGCCACTCTTCAGACACTAATTTCTCAGTTTAAGCATATAGTTACAGGTAGGGACAGATAAAAGGAACAAACAAGACCAGACATGTAATGCACAATTTCGTTGGCAGCACCTATTCCTATAATCTACAAACAAGGATGGGTTACTTTGATATTTTTGGCCTCTTTTTGAAAATTGCCAAGTTCATCGTTGGCTTAATTGAACCAACTAAAATCATTCTTGCTGTAGCGATCGTGCTGAAAGGTTCGTATATAAAATTCTAGCGGCGAGATTTATTGATTAGGTATTTTATAACTTTGAATTATAATGTTTAATTGTTAAATTCTTTTGCAGTTTTTATATTGAATAAATTTCCTGTTAAGTTTTCCATCATTTTAACATATTTGCTGATTTATGGAATTTCTAACTTATGTGAACAACTAAAAACTTTGATTCATAATTTTGAATTATTATTATTTTACTCTTTTTATATTGTATTTTTTTTTATTTTGTGCTTTGATTTGATGTAATTAACATTTTCCGTTCATCGACTTTCTAGCTTCTGCCGTGTGAAAGCTGGATTCTCCGATCACGTGAATGTAAAAATTTTATGCTTTGATTATTTATAATGTTTTAATAATACGTTTTAAAATTTCCAGGTATTTACCATTGTAGTAGATTCATTATTGTTTTAGTTCCTGCTGGGTGATTGCCCAGTTGGCGGATCTCGTGAGTGTAAAACTTTTTCTTGTTGTTAAATCGAAAGTTCTATTGATTGCTATGAAAAATTAGCGTAAATATATGAGGTAAATTGTTTGGCTACATTTTTAAATGATTGTGAGAATAATAATAGAAAATACAAATTTTCTGGAGGTGTTCCACCCCAATTTTGTGAGAGAACACCTTGGGAGTGGTCAGGGGCCTCTCTTTCCTTTCCATTGTGTATATGATGTTGCGAATTTACTTATTAAAAATTTATGTTATTTTTCAATTTTTTTCATTTTTCCAAGTGTTACTTCATAATAAGCTTCAGGTTCCATGAAAAATGCGTCTTAAACTTACACAGGAAGCTATTTCTTCTTGGTAATTTTTTTTAATAACAGTATTATTCATAATAAGCTATTTTCCTCTTCGAGTATTTCGCCACAACTCGTATCTGTAATAAATAGATTTATGTAATTTTGTCCCACTCCCACTTTTGCAGGGGTGTTTTTTAAAAATAATTATAATATTGTATCATTTTTATGTTGATGCTTATTTTTTGTATCGTTTCCTGGTCTATCCCGTGTTAAATCGAACCTGGGTAATCTCACTAAAGTTTACTCAGGAAAACTCATACACATACCTGTAAGTAGTATGTAGCTTTACTTTCCTCTGTTCTGCGTGAGTGAATATTAACGTCGCACTGTTCAGACGAAGACTTTTGGAGACGAACCTCGTAATTTTGAACCATGGTCAAGTGACGAGGACGACGCCAGAGCTGGCCTCCCCTCTCCTAACTACCACACCAACGGCAGGACTTTTGAACTCTCAACAGATTTGACATGCATTTCTCCCCTACACGGCGGGTCTTCAGTGGTACTGGGCTCGAACTCATGACATACCAGCCACTAGTCTGTTACCTTGTCCACTAGGCTAACACGACAACTTCCTATATTCTGCAGATCATGATAAAGGGCTGATGTTAAAATAGCTTTGTATATTTAAAATACTAATATATTTTTACTTGATAAAGTCCAATAAAAATAGGACCCTCGTTGTTTTTTTTTTGTTGTTGTTGTTGCACCAAGGCATTTGGTTACCTAGCTACGCCCCTGTTATATAACTCTATATTAAATAAAAAATATTAATAGTGTATTTACAATCTGAACAGTCTGGAGAGTAAAATGTCAAATCAGGTGTCATCCTCCTGAATTCATCGTGATTTAAAATTACGAAGTTCGTCACCTCTATAACCCTCACGTTGTTTCGAAGTGCGATATTAACAAAACAAAAGAGAGAGAGAGAGAGAGAGAGACCAGCCAACGAAATTCAATCAGAAATTAAGGAAAAACCTATTTGTTAACTTTTTTTATAATATTAGTTTCTGTTCACATCTATATTTTTCATTGCAGAGAGCGTAATTACTGTTGGATATTGATTAGGTTTGCTTTAAAACGTTTCTAGCCTTCTGTAATAATTTTTAAAAATATTTTTCAAAAATTGATTTTTACAATGTATAAAGGTACTTTCTCTCCTTACGTGTTTTTAAAAAAATTATATTTTTGGGGGGAAGGGGAAATAAAAATTTTAAAAACAATGAGTTTAATTAATGATTTTAAAACATTCATTTTTTAAGAAAGCAACTTAAAAAAGAACCAGCGAAAAAGTAAACGAAAAAATTCATATTTTTTAAATGTAAAATATATATATGTACTACTTCTAAGGTCATTTTGCTTTTTGACCTTTTAACTCGCTATAATCTTACATGAAATTTTTTCACACACCGTCGAATAGTTATAAAAATAGACTTCTAATAGAAGCATGACTTCGGTATAATTTCTTTTAGATGTGTATTTTTCATACAATGATATTTTCATTAAATTTCTCACAAATAAATTGCGTGGAAAAACTTAATAAAAGTGTAATAATGATAATATTTGATGTACAGCATAGAGAGATGCATAATAGCAATTATTTTTTAGTATTGATTAAAATGTCTATTTTTATGTTATTAATACTTTACAAAAATTCAAAAAAAAAATTATTAATCCGTTTACATTAAAAATATTTTGCGTTGTAATATAATTAAAATATTCGTTCTAATCAAGATATAGAGTTAAAAATATCTAGCCAAAAAGAATAAATCAGGGGAAAAGAAATGAGAAGAATGGTTCCCACGTTTTTTTAACAAGCTAATTAAGGCGCGTTTGTGTTCGAGTGTCGGTGTCGTAAAATAGCCCCTTCCCCCCATGTGAATCATGAGATGAGTGAGGTTTCAAAGGAGTGGTCCTAAGGTTCCTTCCCTTTTCCTGGTCTAGGAGGATCCAATTATCATATTGTAGAACCACACTTTCGTCTCTTTCATAGCAATCCTCCAAATAAAATATCAGAAAAGTTAATTTGAATAGAGACATGATAGAAAAATCAAAAGTATGAAAAAGCATTCACTTCGAAATAAATGTAAGTAGTGAAAGAGAAAAAAAAGAACGACAAATTAAATTTACATTCAACCATTATTTTGATTAATTTTTTTTTAATAGAAAGGACTGAGAATTATTGGAGTAATCCAATATCATCCATTTTCAGTTTTCATGTCCTTAATTTAAAGTTACTGAGTTACACACAGCAAAGATTTTGCCACTTTTTTCTAGTAAACTAAGGTAGTGATTTTCCCTTTTGTGAGCATAATTTGTCCAGGCACAGAATGTTCAATAATACATTAAATTTGAAATAGTTTATGGCTGTGGAAATTATCTAAAATCTGAACTTTAAAATAACTTCAGCATTAAGTTTTAAAATTCTAATTAATCCTGAATTGTACCCAATTTATTAAAATGCTTTTAAAATTTCAGAAATATAATCCCTGAGTTAGAGTTGAAAAAACAGTAGTGTTTTAAAAAAAGAAATTTAAAAACTGCATTCACATATTTGTTTAAATAAAATAAAAGAAACTGAATACACAAAGAAGTATAACATTTCAGTCAACACTGAAATTCTAAAAATCACAGCTTCCTGTTGTGAATGTGTGGTGGTGTGGAATTTAGGAGAATGAAATGTTATCTGATTAAATCCTCCACATAAAAAGTATACAAAGAATAGCATGTCAAGTTATTGAGATTTTATACATATATTGATAGAAATTTTATACAAATGAAACAATTTTTAAAAAATTATTCAACGCACACACAACAGTAAATTATAACATCAAATACTTCCTCACTAAATTTTATATATATTGAAATAAAAAATAGTTAAGGGAATAGTGAGCAAATATTATTCCTTCCTATCAAAAATGCCATTTCAAAATGAATAGCTGCTTCAATATAAAGATTTTGAAGTTCAAAATGTAATATATATATATAGATTTTTTTACAAATAAATTATTTTATTATAGTTATACTGTGGTGTGGAGGTAGTATGTTGGTCAAGAAATATTTATACCCAAACAAACAATTTTTGTTTTATTTTTTAATAATGATATGTTTTTAATACTTATATAAAAAATAAATTAAAATTCAGTATTCATTTTTTAAAAAAATAATAAATCTGCAACCCTTCTAAATTATTTTGAAGTACCTTCATAATATAAAAAGTATGAATATTTTTCAGAGCATCTTTTTCTATTATGATCTTATTTAAGTCAGGGCAGTTTTGTTACAAAATCTGCTGAATTGTTCATAGTGCTAAATACTGGCTAAGTTGCAGCCTTAGTGCCAGGAAGAAAAAATGGGGAACTCTGACAGTTTTAAACATTTGAACAATTATAACTTCAGGTTCTTATTAAAATATGCAGTTATATTTCCATTTACCTCTGAAATTGGCACATCTTATTGGACTAAGTGAAGGCATTTCTGGACAGTGTAGCATTGATAATTAAAAAATATATGCTATAAATTTGGGA
>BMAO01017192.1:0-38037 GCA_019973975.1 Trichonephila clavata
TTCCCTCCAAAATGTTAAATTATTTATTAAAAACATATATATTTACAAAACTTGTTATTTGTACTTTTATTAGATGTTTAAAAAGGCATAACTTGAGATTTTAATTGGATTTTTAATACACTTTTGATTTATTCTTTGACATTTTTCTCATACATTTAAGGGATTTGAACATGGAAAAAAATTCATCCCTTAACACCAGAAAAAAATGTTTCTGTATAGATCATAATTGAACAAATTTAATGACAATCAAGTGAGACATGTTATATCAAAACATTTTTGTTTGAAGAATTCATTTTACTTTACTGAATTTTTATGAAATTAGTTTCTGCAGAGGAAAATTTGTATTTCTGCTCCAATGAGCTTTTTAGCTCCAATTCCAGGAATTTATTTACTTTCTAATTTCATTAATTTTCTATGTATATTAATTACAATAATTTTTATGTGACATGTTATCCATATAAGATCTAGCTATCACTTGCCATTTAATGTAATATACCTGAGGAAAAAATACATTTTTGAGAAAGGGAAAATTAGATTTTGAGATAAGTAGATCAAAAAAATTAAAGTTATTCTTTAAAGTTTTTTTCTCTTTTTTGATTTAAAAATAAAAATTTATCGGCATCTTCATAATTGCCTAGAAAAATTAGATTTAAATTCTTATTTGGTGCTAGTTAATTTTTTTAAAAAGATAAGCTATAATAAAAAATGCAACTATATTAAATTCTTGATATTTTAAAACATTGATTACCTTCTGTAGTGTCTTTTTTCATTCACAAATGCAGGCAAAAATAATATGAAAAATTTAAAATTCAAAGGAAAAATAGCAGATTTTTTGAAAGAAATTTAAAATTAAATGTATTTAAAGAATTTGATGATTGTCCACTTTCAGAAATGAAAAGCAGAAAAAATAGTGCTATTGTATGGAAACATGTTTTATAAAATTAAAGTATTTAAACCTTTTTCATTCTTACAATGATTTTAATTTAAAATATTCATTGATTAAGTAGGTGTTGCTTATGCAGGGAAATTCCTGTTTTATGTAATATGTATTGGTTAAAGAAAGTCTCCATATAGGTAGTAAGATGATGTATGCATAAAAATAAAATTGAAAATATTTTAATGGATATAGCTATAATTTTTATTCTTTACAATTATCTCTAATTTGTTAATTTTAATTTGGAAATATATATATATGAAGCAAATAAAAAAAAAATTAGTAAACTTTTATGCCGAGTATTCTTAATTACTGATAATTATTTCCACCATTTTTAATCAGCCTGTTTGCATGAAATTAAATTATTTTGATATACTTTTAATATTATTTTATCCATTTTTTTCTTTACTTCAACATGCTGTTTGATAAGTTAGATCATGTATGTGAATTTTATATTACAGCAAATCTCACAGATGAGCTGTTGGCTTAAGTGTATTGATTTTTAGAGATGTATATAGTTATTATGGCATATATTACTGCAGTCAGGGTTTTAGAGCATGATTAGTGATCTTGTTACCAGTAATAATAATCAGGCACTCAAGTTTCTTTGCATGAATGTTTAAATGGTTCATTTTATCCAATGCATTCTTCAAATATTCTAGTTTTACTTTTTGGTATCTACTAATAAACTTTTAACCACAAAAAATTACTGTTACCATGTTTTAGACTTCTAATTAGATTTTCTTTTTCAATCTCAATACAAATTCCTTCCTAACTAACTTGTATTTTTTTTTGTCATAAAAGCAGAAATATTTGGTTTAGGAAAGCTGATACTCTAGTTGTATTACTTTTACCATATTGTTATTTTTTAAAAATAAAATGGATTTATTTTACATTAAAATATTCAGTGATAGTGTTTATACCATTATTAGTAGACAATATTAATTTGTGCTTAAATTTTTCCTTGTAAATTTATATTATTAAAGTAAAATGTTGCTTAATGCTATAAATTATTCAGTAGAAATTCTGGATTTCAGCTTTTTTTCCCTTATTTTTAAATTATGAAATGAAGAATAAAAAATTTAGAAAACTAGTTTTCAATGGCACAATTCAAATTTTTTCTAATATTTTCTTTAAAAAGTTTATAATAATTATTTTATATTTTTGTATGAGAGAGATATTTTGTATTTTACTAATTTAAGGATTTAAATTCTTTTATTTGCAAAAGAGAGATGATGATGCTCAGCACAGAATTTTTTTAATATTGAAAAAATTAAAAATATTTCTTTTTTTCAGAATGCTATAAATAGTCAGAAAAAGGGTAACTAATTTATTCTTACTTATAAAACAGTAATTCATGTCATAGTTAGTGTAGTATTAGTGTAGAATCTCGTGAGTATTATATGTACTCAATGTACCAACTTTTCTTAATATTATAATCTATTAGTTTGAAACATTTGTAGTCAGTTAAATTAAGAAGTAATTGCATATAAATTGTAGCAATTGAATCTATGAAGCAAAAATAGATTTAAAAAATATACAAGTTAATAATATTGTTTATGAATCTATATTGTCTATTATTAACATCAACATAAAGAGAACTAAAATATTTCAAATTGATTCAATATTTTTTTACTTATGTAATATATTTGTACTTATTGAAAAGTTGAACTGCATATAAAAATGTCTTTTACTTTTCCTTGCCTTGTTTCATTGCTAATTATATACAGTTCATAAATTTTTACTATTGATTTGTATTGTAAACTTACAGTAATACTCTAACTTGTAAGCAGATGTTAAAAACCAAATTTTAAAAAAGTGTTGCTTGTAAAAAAATTTAAAAAGTGTTATTTTTATGGAACAAATTATTTTTCTGAATCTGTTACAAGATTTTATCCCCTCTTTGATTTTTTTAATAAATGTATTGCATAAAACTGATACATTTATATAATGAAATTTTACAAGTAACCCCTGCATATTGCTTCTATAATTTGTTTAACAATAATATATTCAACTGATATAAACACATAACACATAAATTGTGATTTTGCATGATACATCTTAGTTTTCATGCATTTGTGTAGAATAAAATGTTTTGTATTTCATTCTGAGCCATGAAAAATTTTATTTAAATGTGTGTATTTTTTTTATTTTTTATTTCATCAGCATGAATGCACCTGTTATGGTTGAACTTGATGGGGAAATAGATCCATTACAAATAGCTATGAAGGAATTGAAGTATGAATTTTGTTTGATTTATGAATTCCATTACTATAATATATATATATATATATTTATAAAAAATTTCTTTATTATATTTTTAGCAATATTGTTAGAAAATTTAAGAATTGTTCATATTCTTATGCTTTACTTAAACCTCATTCTACTGGTATTTTTAAAGCTTATTTATTTTTCAAATTTAAAGTTTGGTAATTGTGTATGTTTTTTTTTAAATGTTAAATGTTATTTGACACCTTTATGAAAAAATCCTTTCAACAATCAAAAATGTTTTGTATATGAACAATATTATCTGTATTATTATCTCAGTGGTTTTTTTTTGTTTTGTTTTTTTTTAATTGTGAGGTTAGGTTTTTCTCCTGTATAATTTATGAACATAATACATAGAACTGTAAAATTTAAACACAACACATAGAGCATCATTTTTCTGTTTCAAAACATTACTTTTCAGATTAAATTTCAAGAAAAATATTTATCCTTAACCTTTTTAAGAAATTAAAATTTTTGTTTTCAAAGGCATTTTAATCATAGACTTAAAGTAAATTTATATTAATTAATCTGATTATTGTATTAGCTTTTTTTATTTGAATTGTTTTTGGAGGGTATTTCATTGAATTAAAATTGAACATTGGTATAAACTCAGTCAATTGTCTTCTCTACAATTCCTTTTATTGCAATATTAAATTAAATCTATAAAATTTCTTTTAAATTTAGTATCTAGTGTTAAATTTTTCTTGTGTTTCTGTCTCAAAAAAAGACAAATTTGTCAAATAGTGATTGCAAGTCCATTTGTTTTTGAATAGAGAAATTATCCATGGTTAAACAATTTTCTTGGGTATTTGCAATCCATCGGAAGTTCATCATAAAATGCTAAGACATGGTGGCCGAATTATGTGATGGTTGATGTTCTTATAAATCATTGGTTTGAATCTTGGTACCACATGCATGTGCATGAAAATACTGTTGAGTCTCAAACTCTTTACTTTGCTACTGTGTAGATTTTTGGAGAAGAGGGCACCAGTTCAAATCTTATCTTCATCACTTGATCTGAGTTCAATATCATTGGGTCCATCACCAAAAAATCCTTGTATTACTTTGTAGTGCAATGTTAGTAAATAATCAGATCAATTTTAAAAAGTGTCATGAATATTTTATATTTTTTATGGCCATATATATATACTGTCGACTTTCGATAATTCAAACCTTCAATAATATTAACCTCTTGATAATACGAAGTATATGCTCAGTCCCTAGAAAAACTCTTGATATTTCGAACTAAAACAATACGTTTTGGTACATTCAATATTTCAAAGTAAAATCTGTGGCTGGCCAGACTACAACACATGATAATTTGAAATTATCTTATAAAACTCTTGAATATTTGAGCACTCATTATCATGTACAGTCCTATAATAAACAGGTTGGAGCTTACAAGTTTTGTGTTGTATTGTCTCTGCGTGTCTCCCCTGAAACGTAGCCTCTTTGATGACTATCTGTCTGCTACCCCTTTGTGTTTTCCAGTTCCTCAGCCGAAAAGACGCTTTTAATGATTCCCTTCTTCAAGTGGACTATAGATCAACCGCACCTGTTGTCAGCCGTCTATATCTGTCGTTTAACGCATGGTTTTTTTTACAAATGTCTTCAGAAAGGATGGTCCGCTATTGTGAAGAAGAGATGTGTAGAATTGTGTATGCATGTATTAAATGTATTCTTTTAATACAGGACTTTTAACTTCTGTATAACATTTATACTGTATAATATGTACTTTTTAAAAGAACTTTAAAATAATTTTATACATATGTACACAATTGTTGTTTTATTACATAGTTTCAAATTTAAATGTGTTAAAAAAAATTTCTTTTCGTGTATTTTGGGAGTTTTTTTCCTACCCTTCTGATAATTCGAACTCTTGATTTTTCGAAGTTTTTCATTTTTCATTTCCAACTTCTAATTACTGAGAGTCGAATGTATACATATATTGTTTTAAAAGAAATGTGTATTGTAAGAATGTAAGTAAAAAAGTACATGAACATAATCATGATTAACTGAAAAATAATTTTTTTTATTTCAGAGCTCGCAAGATTCCGATTATTATTAGAAGATATTTGCCTGATAGAAGTTATGAAGATTGGGGTGTTGATGAATTGGTAATCACTGAATAGTTTTTAAAAAGTGTACATTATTTATTTGTGGAAAAAATAATGCATTATTTGTTGTCCTTTATAAATTATTTTACTTGTGTGTGTGAAATTTTATCAAGAGGATTTTGGATCAGATATACTGATCATGGCTTGTTTTTAACCTTTTAAAAAGATCTGTATTTTATGAGAAATCTTTTTATATAAATAAAGGATATTTATGTATAACATATATATATAAGTCTTGGAGAATTTTGTTTTGAACAAATACATTTTCATCCATCAGTTTTTGACATTAATGATTGCACACACATTATTTTGGGATTAAAAAATTCCAATTTGATTTATGGTTCTGAAAAGTAATTCATGTATTTTTTTTTAGTACTGAGATATGTATTTAATAAATCTTTATTTTTTAAAACTATAAAAAAAAAACACGAGCTAAAATTTTATTTAGAAGAATTTAAATGTATATTACATTTACTTGTCTGGAAAAGTATAACTAAAGAGTAATGTTAGTTAAAAAAAAAATGCCACATATGTAAAATAATCTAAATTGAATAAAAAAAATCAGCCTGAGAAATTTGAAAATTATAAATATTGTAAAAGACTTAGAAAGTATATAAATTTATTAGTAAATAAAATTAAGTTGAAAGACACTATACATAGTAATATGACATAGTTATAAGGTTTTTTATTATGAATGTAATGTGTATTTAATTTAGTTTTTATTACCATAATATTTTGTGGCTTTGCAAGATTTGATTCAATTGATACTTTGATAAAAGTCAGCTTTAAAAAACTGTATCTTAGAAAAGTATTTTTAGAAGACATTTTTCTTAACCAAGCAATATTTTTTTGCTTTCTCTTATATTTTTCCCCAGCACAGTACTTGCCAATATTAACACTTATTACATTATCCTTCATTACAAATACAGTATTACTCAGCAATTTAGCATCGTAAAACCTTTGACAGAAGATTTCAATTCCAAAGAAATCAGTAGTGTGTTTCCATTGACATACAAAAAGTCATTCACCTCCAGATTGCTGAATGCATTTGTGGGAAGTACTTTTTTTGTGTCAAACTTTATTAGCTAGTGGCGCCATCTATAAATGATAGGTGTCAAACGAATCCTTTTAAAAGTTATTTTTAAGATACAATAAAATTACTCAGAATGAATGTGAACACCAATTTCTATTAAAATAAGATTAGGTAACAGCAAAATATGATGAAAATTTAAAAAATGTTAACCTCAAGAAAATTTAAAAGCTAAAATAAGATATGAAGAATATTTTTTTTTTAAATCTAAAAGCTACATCTGTTAGCTTGATAAGTATGAGAAATATAACATAAAATAATTATATGACTTTTTGAGTACAACACTAAAAAAAATTACAATTACTCTTAATATATTTGTAGTTATTCTAATTCTGAAGCAGCCCTCATAAAATTTAATTTCAAATTTTGATAGAAGAAATAGGCGATATAGTTGAATTTATTGTACAAAGCTTTTTACAGTCTATTTCTTCACTAAAAATTTTAATGTAAGTGTTATAGGCTGTTTTATGATTACTATAAATATAAAAATACTAAGAGAAATTGCAATTTTTGAATTTTGTGGTCAAACAGTTATTATTGTTTTATCTCATACTTTTTAGTGCGAATCCAGCTGATAGAAATACTTTTTTAGATAAAAATATGTTTTTATGTATTTTTACTTAAAAAACGCAAGCTCAAGTCCCTGCAAATGAAAAAAAAAATCTTTTTATGATTAAAAGTTTTTAAAAAGAATATTCTCTCTTTCAGAGTAAAATAGTTCTTAATCAACAATGCCCGAAAAAGTTTCATGAAAATTCTGCAAATATTCGAGTATCATTTATATCGGAACAATACCTGATATTGTATTCAACTTTGCATGATTTGATTTTATATGAAGGTTGTTCATTAAAGTCGCGTAAGGTCTATTGACGACTGGTCTCGTAATTTTGAACCTCGGTCAACAGCCGAGGACGACGCTTGAGCGGACACACCGCTCTTAAAGTTTCCTCACCACGCCAACGCGAAGACTTTGAGTAATGAACAAGGACTTTTTGAGACCCTGTGCCCTTACACAAATGTAGGTTGTCTTCTCAAATGTTGGTCTCACCTATGAGAGTTATAAGTAGACAGTGCAGGGCATATGCGTTGTCAAATACTCGTACAAACAGTAACCTTAAGCAAATAAATGTTCATGACTTACAATTGCACATAACAGCTCAACCAACTGCTGCCTTTTGACTGAATGAGTAATGATAGTGTATTGTATAGTGGTTTCCATCAAGGCCGATTTTCCACTTAAGCTAGGACGCAAAAGATTTAGGAGCACAAAAAATTGTGTGGAGGTTAAAAACGAGAACAAATTAATATTACAGCGAACGTACCACCATCTAGTGAGTCATGAGAGAAGCCTTTCTGCTTCTAAGGCAGTAAAGACTGAAATGAGATCTACTATGGAAAACAAAGTTAACAGTTTGATGTTGCTATGCACTCAAAATATCATTACCATAGAAATTGATTACAGTGATGTTATTAATGATTTTGCAATGGATGAAAACTCAAAGAAAACCTTTGTTACGTCAATAAAATGACTCTAACTCAAAGAATAAAAATGTCTAAAAAAAAAAAAGACAGTAAAGCAATAAGCGATGATAAAGATGAAAATTACCAAGTTAAAAAAACATTTCATACAACTTTATGCTGCAATTGCAAACCATTTCATATTTACTGTACTAATTTACAAAAAGGTAGTTGGTCCGTGATGTCGTAAGGTAAGAAATGAACAAGAGCGGCTAAACCATGGCACTATCCATGTCTTAAGGTTTCTAGTCCAGGACACGGCGGGTCAGTAGGTGGTGGACAATGAAATGACTCTCCAAACACCAAAACAAAGAAAGGGTTAAGAATAAGAGAGTGTGTTACGAAAAAATCCCTCCCGAATTAAAACTGGCAAGGTAAGGACTGAAGGTGGGAGGTGCTCTGGAAATAAAGGGGTAGGGGGCGTAACAATTTGAATTGCTTAGGGTGCCGGGGGAGGTTAAAATTGACTCTGGTCTCCATATAACCCAAAACCTGTAACTGTCTATGGTGGTAAACCAAGGCCTATACAAGGACGACGGTCATCACATGGTAATGTCGTTTTGCTACTGTTACCAGTTGAAATATAGCCCGAAAAAATTCCTAGTTTTTCGGAGAATACATCCGTTTATAACATTTGACTAAAAATTATTCGAATCATCCAATATATAAAATTCTCGTGTCACAGTGTTTGTAGCCAAACTCCTCTGAAACGACTAGACCAAATCTTATGAAATTTTGTGCGTATATTCAGATGGTCTGAGAATAGGACGTAAACTATTTTTCATTCCGATATTGCAATTTGTTGAGAAGATATTAATTAAAAACCTTAAAACGCATAATTGTTTTACTCCTGAAGGTTGTTCATTTGAACTTCGATTACACTTCGGCCGAGCGAAGATCCCCACTTTTTCGACCATTTTAGAATAGCCAACCACAAATAATCATTCAACTTATTTAGTTGAAATGTGGCCATCGGTCGAGTCGGTTTGTGCCGAGGTTTTTGAGACAGTGATTCGTGCACATTTATTTGCTTCAAGTTACCGTTTGAATAAGTGTTTGACAGAACAAGTTACACATGCTGTCTACTTTTATACTGTCTGTCTCTGCACAAAAGTAGGTAGGGCCTACTTTTGCACAGGGCCTCAAAGGGTCTTAAAACGTCTCTGGGATCAAAGTCGTTGCGAAGGAGGTGTCAGCTTAGGAATCGGCCTCATCATTTGGATATGACTCTAAATAACGAGGCATATTGACTGCAGTTAGTAAGCGCGTCATAATGTTTGGCAGAAAAAGACATACAGGAGCTTAGTTATATTGACCCATACATAAAGTATTCATATTCACTTATTCACGGTCTTTGCCTTTGGTATAGTCGAATTTTAGACTGATTCCTAAAAAAAACTAGTACCTTACTTCTAATGATTGATTTTGGAATTCAATTTAAGAAGAAGTCGAACAACTAACAATCTTGTTGGATTCTCTCGAAACAATTTTACTACTATTCTAAGCTTTTAACACAGAACAGGACGCGGTAGCTTATGGTTAAGACAACGGACTGGGGGCCGGCGTGTCATGCGTTTGAGCCTATTACCACTAAAGACCCGCCGTGTAGGGGTGCAATGCACGTTATATCTGTCGAGAGCTCAAATGTCCTCCCGTTGGTGTGGTGTAGTAGTTAGGAGAGCGTGTGTCAGCTCAGATGTCACCTTCTTCACTTGACCATGGTTCAAAATTATGAGGCCTATCGCCAAAAGCCCTCGAGTAGCTGAAAAGTGCGACGTTATATTCACTCACTCACTTAACATAGATCAGGCGAATGAAAATAGGATATCTGTTCAGATGTCTACAATATCATTTGATTATTTGGTTGTTAGAACACAGGATAAAAAAAAAGACTGGGATACCAGTTGAGTGACTCTCTCATTTGATTGTTAGAATACAAAACTGGAAAATGAAAACAGAATACTAGTTCAGATATCTACATCGTCATTTGGTTGTTGGAACATAGGATAGGAAAATGATACAGGAATACCAGTTCAGACGTCAACATTGTCATTTGATCATTTGGTTCGTAGAACACAGGATAGAAAAATAAGACTGGGATACCAGTTGAGTGCCTATATCATTTCCTTATTTGATTGCTAGAACACAGAAAATTAAAATTAAAATGGAAAACCAATTCAGAGGTCGACATCGTCAGTTGATTGTTGGAACAAAAGATAAGAAAATGAAAATGGAAAACCAATTCAGATGTTGACATCGTCTTTCGATTGCTAGAGCACAGGTCAGGAAAATGAAAGTGAGTTGCCAGTTCAGAGGCCTACCTCATCATTTGATTGTTAGAATACTGAACAGGTAAATGATACAGGCATACGAGTTCAGTTTTATAGATAATGTCATTTGATCATTCAATTATTCTAACACAGGATAGGAAAATGATACTGAAATAGCAGTTCAGATGTTTACATTGTCATTTGATCACTTTATTGTTAAAACACAGGATACAAAAATAAGACTACTATACCAGTTGATTTCCTATTTCTTTTGATCATTTGATTTTTAGAAAACAGAAAAGGAAAATTAAAATTGGGAAACCATTTCAGATGTCGACATTGTCATTTGATTGTTGGAAAAAAGGACAGGAAATTGAAAATGGGATACCAGTTGAGAAGCCTACCTCATCATTTGATTGTTAGAATTCAGAACAGGAAAATGAAAATGGAATACTAGTTGAGATGTAGACATTGTCATTTGTTTATTTGGTTGTTAGAACACAGTATAGAAATACAAGACTAGTTTACCAGTTTAGAGGCCTGTCTCATCGTTTGATTGTTAGAATACGGAACAGGGAAATGAAAATGGGATACTATTTCAAATGTTGATATCGTCATTTCGTTGATGGAACACAGGATAAGAAAATGAAGATGGGATACCAGTACAGAGGCCTATGTCATCATTTGATTGTTAGAATACAGGTCAGGAAAATGAAAATGTGATACTAGTTCAGAAGCCCGACATCATTATTTGATCATTTGGTTGTTGGAACACAGGATAGGAAAATGAAACAGTCATACCAGTTCAGATGTTAACATTGTCATTTGATCATTCGATTATTGTAACATAAGAGAGGAAAATGATGCTGATATACCAGTTCTGATGTCGATATTGTCATTTGATTATTTGGTTGTTAGAACTTAGGATAAAAAATAAGACTAGGAAGCCAGATGAGTGCCTATCACATTTGATCCTTTGATTGTTAGAATACAGAATAGGAAAATGAAAATTGAAAATCAATTCAGATGTTGACATCTTCATTTGATCATTTGGTTATTAGAACACAGGATAGATAAATAAGACTAGGTGACCAGTTCAGATGCCTATCTCATCATTTGATTGTTAGAATACAGAACAGGAAATTGAATATGTGATACTAGTTCAGATGTCGACATCGTCATTTGATTGTTGGAACACAGGATAGGAAAATGAAGATATGAGACCATTACAGAGGCCTTTGTCATCATTTGATTGTTAGAATACAGGTCAGGAAAATGAAAATGTGATACTAGTTCAGATGCCGACATCGTTATTTGATCATTTGGTTGTTATAACACAGGATAGGAATATGAAAATGTGAAACCAGTTCAGATGTCGACCTCGCCATTTGATAACTTTCTTGTTGTTAATGAACCTTTAAGTCTAGTAGATATAAGCAAGTGGAGAAAATTAAGAATTTTCATAAAGTTAATCAAATTTATTTTAAATTAAATCACATTAGCAAAACATGAGACTTTATGTGAATAATCATAAATCATAGGCATGGTTAGATGATAAAAATATTACTTAATCTATTACCTCAATCACCTAACTTCCACATCACATCAGTGAGGACGGTGACCCAGTTCCTGTAAAATTACAGAGTGAGTATGTTTATGGTGAAGTGACGAGGGCGACGCCTGGGCAGGCACCACTTCTCCTAACTTTCGCACCACCCCAACGGTAAAACATTGAGCTTCGACAGATTAAACGTGTACTGTTTCTTCTACACGTTGGGTCTTCAGTGGCACCAGGATTTTAATCCGTGGAAAATCATTATTTCCTATGATAGATCTCAATTGGAATCCAGGTTCGAATTTGTGGTATTTAAGGTCGTTTCTCTGATAATTAATAATTATCTTTTCATTTTATATTTTTCCACTTTTCGAATTGCTTCCGAATTCAACCAAATCGGACAATTTTTCAATCAATTGGTAAGGAAATTTAAGAATACATAAAAAGAAATGATTTAAGAAATATATTCGTACATATATTAATAATCTTCGAAACATTCGATTCCGTTTTTACATTCGTGACGGGTTAAAAAGCCTTTTTTTGTTCAATGTATCCCTATTAATCAACTAATAAATCTTTGACGATTTTTAATAAAGATCTTCAGACTTAAAATAATTTTTTTGCAATATTTAGAAAGATTTTAGGTAATGTATAGAATTTAATGAATTAAACTTTAATGTGGTTTAGTTAAATTTTATATTATTAATTTTTAATGATTAAGTTTTCATTAAATGTACAAATTACAATGTTTTTTCCAGGGCATCGTCTAAATGACTCATCAGTTATAAATATTTTTGATTGTAAAAAAAAAATAAGTTGAATTATTTTCTAAGTAACTGCAGTGGAAGAATTATTTTGAATATTGAATTTATTATATCTGGATTTCTCTTATGTATTTTGTGAAATAGTTTACATATATCGAAAGATAACTGAATTTTATCTCGCATAGATAATTCTATGTTTGTTTTGGAATATAAGGTTCAAATTATTTTTATGAGCTGCAGTTGTCATTAATTTGTAGTTTTTCTTCTCTTTGAAAATTTTGAGCATTAATATTCTCTACATGTTCTGCGAAGGAATATTCGAATAAAATGTCAGAATTATGATGAAAAAAAATTTTTGAAAGCTCAAGGAACATACTATTTTTTATTCAAAAATAAAGCTGTACCTAATTACAGATTGTTATAATGAAGTCGGACAATTTCATTTTTCATATAATTTAATACGCTAATGCACGTTGGAACCTTATTTCAAGGTGGGTGGCATGCTGTACGTCTTGCTCACCCCATTTTTTCTTTCTCGCCGTAAGAGGGCACGCGAGAGCTGCCAAATGCATTTTCTAGAAATGTGTAATCAGTAATGCGGAATTTTCATGCACCACGGATCGCTACATTCGTCACAACTATTCCGTAATTTTTCCATGCAATTTGAGATGAATTCGATGTATGAAAGGGAAGCGTATGGTAGAGCAACGACAGAGGGATAATTCATTACCCAAGTTTGGGTTCATTATCCTGCTAGTTGTTTCATGGATGTTTACAGGCACTCTGTTGAGCATTATGTTTAATGATATTCGAAGAGATGTTGCTGCCCTATACCAACCCACTTTTGTATCCATGCTTTACCATTGCTTGAACAGGCTTTTTAGTAACTCAACTTCCAGTTTTCAAATTAGATTCCTTTCATTGTAACAAATCAACTGACCCGATAAAATCCGCTGTTTTTTTATTCAAATGCTGCCTTGCAAAAGCTTTTTCTTTAGATTAGTTTTGGCTGATAATGGATTTTCTTCTGGCAAATCTAGATATGGGATCGGACCGATGCAGAATTCCGTTGATAGGTTAAAGTCTTACTTGAATGCTGTAGAGGATAGCACTTTAAAAAATTTTGGATTTACTTTAACGAACCTTGGACAACTTTTATCTTTACGAATCTGTATTTTTGAGCCTCCCCATCTTGGGGTATTTCTCGCACTAACATGCAATCTGCTCTTATCAGTTGCCATGTATTGATTCCTATTTCACTAGTTTCTTTCAATGATTTATTCTGATTATATAAGCGTATGACTATTTTCCATTCTTCAACTGTAGTCTTCACTCTTGCTAGCCATTTCAAAATTTGGATGAACCAAACAAATAGTTCAGCTTTCAGAGCTACTTCAGATACATTAAATTACTTGACTTCTTTAGAAACTAAACACTGGTCTTCCAGGCCATCGAAATCAAAAGGGGAAATTGAAATTTCGTTTCTATTAGTCTGAGTTTTAATCTAAAATTTTGTAGCATAACAATCTAAGTTGCATTAACTTGTTTTGATAATTCCCCCTTCCTTTTTGAGAATGTAAAACGTGTCTTCATTTATGTTCATCACTGTAATATATTTTACATGCATGTAAATTTTATTACTCTATAAAAAAATTTAAAAAGCTAATTTAAATTTTCAAAATTCGTCTTGATTTTTGATTAAAAATAACATTTTCAGCATAGTTGGATACCATAGTGCTCCATGATGTGTGTGTATGGATCGAATATTATAATTTATATACAAAGAGTGTCCGACCTTAAGCTTTCCCGCGCGTGGTAGACTAAAATGGCGCCGCTGTGCACAGTGGGAGGTGACGGCTTAATGCATATGCTTGAATTTTTCCCCTTCGTTCCAGTGTACCAGTCGCTTCCTGCAGCCAGTCGAGTGAAGTGCTGTTGGATGTTTATTTATCTAAAGATGAATGAACGACTTAAGCAGAGGTGCTGCATAGAAATTTTGGTCAAAATTTTGGTGATTTTCTGAAACAACTCGTAAAATTCAGCAAGTGTTCGGAGAGCATACTATGTAGGTCACTAATTAAGGAGGGGTTTAACAGATTCAAAAGTGGACCCCCCGAACCTCGGAAGAGCGATCAGAGGTCTGGGAGGCCTCAAACCGCTAGAAATACGGCTGTTGTTGAAAAGGTGAAAAATCTGACAGTGAAAGACCGTTGTTTAACCATACGAGACTGCTGAACAATTTTAATTTTGTACAGGTTCTCTATATGCAATTTTGTGTAATCAATGCGCAGAGTGGCAGTGAGATTTGTTTCAAAGTTTCTGTCGGGGGAACAGAAACTCTGTCTTGCAGTTGCACATGGCCTACTGGACACTATCAACGCTAAACCTGGCTTCTTGGGACATCTGGTTCGCCAAAATCAAAATGCTTTTGAAAGGATCCCGTTTTCAGAGTAGAGATGAGATAATGTGTAACGCGACGGCGGAGTTGAGCACCATTCTAAAAGAAACTTTTTAAAGAAGTGTTTCATCATTGGATGGGCATGCCGGGCTAAGTATGTAAAGACGCAAGAGCCCTATTTTGAATTTGATTTGGATCCTAATCGCGCAAAGTAGCAAAGATATTTTTTCTGGCCAAAGGTCTGATACTTTTTGAACAGACCTTGTATTGGGCCCTTTAAACACCATAGTTTCCAATTGTAAGCTTTGAATTTGAATAGTTAAAAGTTACATGAAATATTGGATTCGAGGGTCTTGTAACATAAAGCTAAATATAATTGACTCTTTCCCACTGTAATTATTTAACGGTAACATATATATGAAAACCATAAAGTGTATAATTCAGTTATTTCACAGAATAACTAGGTATTTCATGAAATAACTAGTTAAGTCAGTTAAAGAATACAATAGATGAAAAATTTCATACTTTACCTAGGTATTCTATGAAATAACTAAGGAAAGAGAGTGAAAAATAAACAATTTCAAAGATTTTATAAATTGATCATAAATAACCAAAATCTCTCGAAAAGTATATTTTCCCCCTTTTGCGGATGAATAATTGATAACTAAGAGAAAACAGATTATAATAATTTATTATTGCTCATATCGCTAACGTTTGTTAACAGAAAGGGGAAAGAATGTTGCAAAAATAGATTATATTTAAATATTATCAACAAAAATTGTTAAAAACATTGTGTAAACTTTTTAAAACAAATGCAAGAGAATATTAATTTAAATTTTGAGATACCTTTATTTTACTTTTCCTTGTTTATTAGAGCAAGGATTGCTGTGATGACACTTTGCACTGCTTGTTATTTTTGAATAAAGCACACTCTTTACTATTACACATGTTTTTTTACTGGAGCACTTTTTTAAATTCTTGTCCAGTACCGCAGCTTTGAGCTGTTGCAACAGATAGAAGCGTTGTGTCAATATTTAGAACTTCTTCAATGGAAATTAATTCTCGCTGACATATACAGAACTGATATCTAAAGTACAATTGTTTTATTCGGCCATCTCTGCTTCGTAATCGGAAAATTCCTTCCGAAAGCAGCTAGAACCGGTTCAAAGAACTTTGGAGTGCCCTATTTCAAACTTCAACTATCAAATAATCGTTATTCTCTATAGAATACCCAGTTAAATCGTAGAATTAGATAATTTTATATACTTTAACTGACTTGTCTAGTTATTTCATGAAATACCTAGTTATTCTATGAAATAACAGATTTCATTCTTTAACGGTAACATATGTTTTTCTTCTCTACTCCTTTTTCATTTTGAAAGCATCTTGTATGGTGCAAAAAGGTTTCAAAAGTGTCACGAAAAAGCAGACATATTCTTGCTTTTTCAGTAATTTTGCAGCTTGCAGAGCCTTGTGTAGTGCTATTGAAGTCTTGCCAATTGAAGTACGTGCTGCAAGCACTGGACAGAGTGAGCGCTATGATAAATTATATCAGAACTTTGTTTTTTTTCTTGTGCAACTTTTATCTAATTGCGAGGACAATTGTGAAAGCTCTTAAGAGTGACTCTTTATTTTTGACGAATGCATGATTTTACTTTTCTGTATTTCGTTCTATTTTCAGGATAACCGGGTGCTACATCCATTACAATGTTTAAGGACATAATCAGAATCAATCAAGTATTCAGAGGGTACTTGCAAGCTTCAGATGATGCGATAGAGGATGCATATCTGATCCATATCTGTCTTAAAATCGGAAGATTACTTCTTGTTTACTGCCAAATGCTTTTGTTGACAGTTTTATTACTCAATCCGATCTTTTATTTCTTCATATGCCTTTTGGTTACAGTAGACAGTATTCAAAACGTATTGTTAAAGATTTCTACAAATGTACTCAACCAAACTCCTTTTTTGCGATACGTGTGGCGTCAAATTGCGTTAAGACTACAAGTTAAAGTTTATAATATTTTAACGAATGTAGTTATTTTCGGCGTTTCGAAATTACTTCGAGGGTTTTCCCATAAATTTGAATAATTTTCTTCTCGTGATAACGAACTCGGCAATATGTTGCGTCGAACTACTGTTTTCTTCTAGAAATTTGGAAGAATTCGAGTTCTCTTGGCTCGGAAATTCTGAATTTTAAACTTGCTATTGTTTTAAATAAGAACATCATTTTAAAATGTACACGCGTGGGGAAGGAAAATTCAAATTAAAGAAAAATCCAGTAGAATAATATAAAATACGACTGTGAAACTCTAATAACTAAATAGGGTGGAAACTTACAAAATTTTATTACAAATATAAATTGCTAGAAGTTTTTATCTGTAATTGTCTGTCACATCAATTCAAAGAGAAATGTGTTTAATGTGCATGATAAAAAGGGCAAAAACTTTAAAAATCACTTTCCACATCAATTTGTATGTTTTTATTCAATATGTAATATAATTGAAGTATTTTTTTCATTTGCTGTTATGGAACGATGTTTTAATAAAATTGATTTAAACTTATCCCGTTTTAGTGATTATGTATCTAAATCTTCATCGTTCGCTCGCATTTTGCTTCTACTGAATTGAAACATTATTTAGATTTAATTTCGTTTTCAGCAGTAATGGAAACTATTTCCTGTTCACTGCAACAAAAGATTATTTCCATTTCCGAAACGTATATGGGAAAAAGAAATTAATTTTAATATTAGGAGTAAGTATGAATTCCTTGACTCGTAAACCCGGAATTAAAGTTTGTCGAAATAATTCACTCGCATCCAAAAACTTTTTCTTTGAAAGCTTTAAAAAGAAAGAACGAGGGTCAGGGTCGTAGTTCCTTGCTATAGGCTTTCTTAAAGTCCATAGTAATACAATTATAATCTAGTGGATGTTAAAGTAATTTACGTTTTACGAGGAAGTTTCTTTTATATAAGTTTTATTTAGATACTGACAGATTGGAAACATCTTGTGAAAATAAAATCGATGAAAAAATGTTAATATAAAAATTAATTTTCATGTATTGTTTTACCACTCATCCGACGGAGTTGATGGCAGAAAAATGCCCTTCCTAGAAAACTATATCAAAGCAATCAAGCTTTAACATATGAGCATTATATATAATGCTCCAATAATGCAATCATCAAAAAAATTATACAAATCAATATAGTATACAGATACATGATACAAAAAAATTTCAGTATTGGATAATATTATACATAAATGTTTTTATCATACGATGATCGGAACATAGTACTCTCGAGACGTCTTTAGGCATGGGCCGGGCTCAGGGCCTCATTTCGTTCTTGAATCGGTTTTAATAAAATCAGGATCCAGATAATTTTAATGGTCAATTATTATTCCCATACATATTTTCCTAAAAACGGGAAATTTAAAAACTCGTGTCAACTGGTCAAAGTGACATCACTACTGTGATGACCGTTGTCCATGTCTAGCCTTATACCTAATGCCATAAGCAATCATTTAACTCACTTAGTTGAAATGCGGTCCTCGATCGAGCCAGTTTGTGCCTAAGTTTGCGAAACTGTGGGTCATGCACATTTATTTCAAATTACCTTTTTCGAATTATGTGACAATACATGCTACATACTTTTAAAGATCACAGGTAGGGCCTACTTTGGCATAGAACTTGGGCCTCAAGTAATCTTAAGATTTCTTTGGATCCAGCGTCTCAAATAGTCTAAAGACGTCCCTGAATACTCTAATGTTGTACATAAATGTAAAATTCCTTGCATCCTGGACATTCGTTATCTATTTCATAACCGTCGTCGTGGTCATGATAATGTTCGACCTTTCTACTACAGCTGGAGGCTGAAGCCCTGGTGCCTCTAAAGGCCTGCTTGTAGAGGAACTGATCCACGATAAATGTCGAGGATCAAAGTCCTTTTATTGGTGAAGGGCGTTAACTCTTAGTACTTGTTACTTGACCAGATCCGAGAATTGGGTTTTCCATTGCCAATAGCCCTAATGTAGCTACTGAGTGCGACGTTTTTATACAATCAGTCGCCAAATGCATTAGTGTTGCTTCGATGAGAGATGCAATAATCTATCAGTTTATAAAATGCATATAATTGATTTACAAGCATAAAGCTACTCTTCCATAATCTTAAATATTTTAAACATATGTAATATTTTTAAAAAAATTTAATATAATAAATGGAAGACTTAAAATCGTTATTCTCCATGGATTCAGCAGTTTATAAGGAAGAGGTGAAAAGGGAGATACCTAAAGAAACTTAAAACATGAATTATAAAAACGATGTACAAAAGCACAAGCTTGCAAAACGAATACGCAGGATTGAGATAATGTAATTTCATATTCTTATGTTAGAAACACGATTATTAAGTTCTCAACCATCCGAATAAGAATCGCTTGGAAGCGTTTGAAAAACCCAAAGCAGAGAAACTCTGTATAAACTTCTTCTTATTTTCCCAAATTAGCGAAAAAAGATCAAATTCTCAATAAAAGAACACGAAATCCACTAAAATTTACCACCATAAGGTTAGATCCCTATCTTTGCTGGCTATGTTAAAATCTAGTTCAGAGTTAGAGATTGGTCTTTACAAAAAAATTTTGGTACAGAATAACTTCTCTATATTTAATGAAAATAGACTTTAAAATCTTTTCAAGAAAGGACATGGAAGGATTTACTGATCTTATCAAGGTATTCTCGCTTGACAGAAGTCAGAAAATGGGAAAGTTCGTACCAGTAGCATTGCATTATCTATATCAGAAGTTTCCAAAGTTTTTTGTCTCATAGACCCCTTGCCATGTTTTTCGGTTTTGGGTAGACCCCTATTTACCTAATGAATTTTTGCAAATTTATCAACTTGAATGTCTTTTGACAGTTGGTAGTTTACAGTTGACAGTTTAAAATTTTTCATTTTCTAACAGTAGTGAAGTATGGTGTTTACAACCTAAGACGCACTTGTTGATTAAATTAAAATTTAATTAATTCATAAAATAAATGTTACTTAAAGTAACTGAGCAACAAACGAATGCTTTTAATGGGAGGGATGAATCTGGTGCTTTCAAAATTGCTGATATCAGTGTTTCTAAATTTTACTTTAAGATCTTCTTGGTGATTATTACAATCAGTTCCTCTTATAATATATTTGTTTTTTCTTTCAATGTGACCATATGAATTTATTGTATACTATAGTATTACCATAGGCAAAGCATTCTCAAACCTAGTTGCAAAATCTGGATAAATAGTATTTAAATGTTGAACGTAGGTTAAAACGTCCTTTTCCTGGCAGATTGTGTGTGACAAATTGAGAAACTAGGAAAATTTGGGCCGTTCAATATTATACTCCTAAGCTTCATTCTGGCAAGAAACGCAGAAATGTGTGTGTGTGTGTGATTATTCTTGTAACTGCAAATTAACTTCATTTATGTAAATTTTGTATATAAATCTGTTTTCCACTTGATAAAATTTTCTTTTTAAAGTCATGTTATGATTTAATCAGTCACTATCGTAGACCCCCATTTACATCTCATGGACCCCTAAATTATTTTTCGCTGACATGGACCCCTTGCAGGTTGTCATAGACCCCTGGGGTCTATATAGACCATTTTGAGAATCACTGATCTATATTATAACATCCTAGGATAAAATATGAAAACAAAAGTAAATTTCTTCTGAAAACCTACAAGTTTACGTTGTGTTGGAACCCTATTCTCAATCGTCCCAGGCGAAGACTTGACCAGGTTACAAAAATATTCAAGTAGTTAGAGAAATATTTTCCTTGTCAAACCGCTGATAGTTCAAAAGGTGGTGGGCAGAGACTGGCATAGAGTAACAAATGGAGCAGATTTTGGCTGCCCATCAGCAATTTTACAAAGTGCTTTTGATGCCTTATCTTCCCTTTTGATATGGTTATCAGGACAGTACCGTAACGTACACCCCACAACCACCTCATAGCGGGGGGAAGGGTTAGAGGGGCTCAAAATCTGACTTTAGAGGGAAGCCCAAGTGTTCTCCGAAACGCCACTGCATCAGGAGCTTGCCTTTTTATAGCACTAGTGGGTCACGTGGCGAGGTCTTCTGTACTTCCTGCAATCCTGACGGCTCCCAGGGCGGAATGAATGGTTTAGTTCAGCAGAGAATGCATATTCCTGGCAAGATTACTCAGTGTGAATGACATTCCCTTATACCTAGCAAAGATATTAAAATAAGAACCCAATCAGTCCCTTACCTCCGCTTCGGGTCATCTGAACCTTGGAGCAATCTCTGCCTTTGGGTGCTCAGTCATACCAATTTTATACCAAATCTTTTGATATTCAAAAACGGTTCTTTTCCTTGTATCCATGTAATTTACTTTATGCTTAAAATACAGGTCTCTTTATGGTAATGAAACTGCTGATATACTAGCCAAAGGTGCTTATAATTCATCTGATTCAAATGTTGCTATTTGCATTCTTTGAAGTCAATTCAAATTTGAAAATTTCAAACTGAAATTAGTATGTTTCTTAAGGTTTATTTATACCAAAGCAGTTGGTGAGGAATGAAGATGCTGCCAATTGGTGTTTAATTTAATATGAAAGAGCCTTTTAATGGCTACGTCAGGAATTGAATACAGGAATTGGTGGTAGTCACGAGTTTGTGGCTTGCATTTCTTTCTATGCCTAAAGACCCACTTTGTAACGGACCTTGATGCAAGTGCTCAATGGATGGATAATCGCTCAATGGTATAATATGGATGTAAAGAGTACTATCTCAAGTTTTTTTATTCATCACTTGATAGGGCTCCAAAACTACGGAATCCCTTATCAATAGCCCTTGTTTTCTTGTAAATGACGGCATTGATAAACAGTCAATTGAAATGGTTCGTGGACAGATGATATTGAGTGTTTATCGATGTCGCACTGTAAAGCAACACGAGGGCTGTTAGTGACGGATTTTGTGCCATGACCAAATCCGAGGACAACACCCGAGCTGGAACCCCATTCTCCTAACTTCCACTCCATGCCATCGGGAAGGCTGAGAGTCCCGACATATTTAACCACTTCCCTTACAAATTTTTTTGGAAAAAAATTGCAAAAAATCACATTTTTTTAAAATTTTATTAAATACAAGGAAATGAAACAAAGCAAAATATGTAGGTTTTAAGTTGAATTTTTAATTTTTTACAGTTGTAAAAGCATTTAGTTTTAACATAAGTTTACTATCCCGAGTTATCTCGGGCAAATGGAAAAGTCAAATATTAGTCATTGTATGATAGTTTTTGAAAGGAAGAACAACACAAAGTGACACCTGGCATTCTTTACACTGGTATCTGGTCTCTTTTCTTACTGGCTCATGTCTGGAATCTTTTACGGGAATATAGAGTACTGATGTCTTAATAAGGGTATACAATCGTATTCAATAAGGATACATACAAAAGAATCCCTTTCATTATTTTCAATGTTCACCTCTTCATAATTGCTATCTGAAAAGTCAACGCTTTCTCTATTTTCCATCATCACCATTATTTTAATTTTTAAACGCAACTACCGTTCTTTATACATTAATATCCAAAGTGTACTATATAATAGGGAAAACACGTGATCAGTCCCGCTAAAAGAACCACGAAACCAATAATCCTTGGTAAACTAGCAACCAAAGCTGAATATTTCCTCTTAGGAATTAAGTCGAAAGAACTTAGATCTGGGGATTGATCACTGTCCATTAGTGTGGCAATAGAATGCACTTTCTTTACTGACACTTGGATGACCTGGCTGTTGCATATGTGCTACATTTTGGTATCCTTCAATGAAGACTTTTACCCATCTTGCTACAGTTCCCAAGGCAATGCAGATTCCCCGAAAGCCTCTTGAAGTCCTAGATGACATAGTCGTGCTGTACGACCTCTGGCACATTCCATTTTTATCCAACTTAGTTGTTCTCGTTTTGAACACTAGATTTAGACCGCAAGCTAATACAAGAATCAGTTCTTCGAATCACTCCGAATGCCCGTGACATAGGAAGCACGAGTTTTTTTTTGCCGAGAGGCAAGGTAGGTCACATGTAGTATACATGACATTCTTTGGTTTTGTTGTGTAGTGTTTTTACAGCAGTGTTGCCACTATAAAAGTTCTAACCCTAGTACGATAACCTGTAACAAATAAATATGCGCGACTCAATCACAAACATATGCACAACCCGACTGCCCCTTTTCGTCTAAATGAGTAATAATGGTGTATGGTGGTAGGGGGCCTAGGCCTTGACATAGACGACAGTCACCACGTAATGATGTAGTCTTGTCTCTGTTGCCAGTTGGTGTACAGTTCAAAGTTGACAGTTTTTCGTAGAATATGTCCGGGAATAACATTCGACCATAAAACTCATTTGGATCATAATCTTATTGAGGTCGAGTTGAGAACGAGACGATGCCTCCACCTAGACAGAGGCCCTGGGCCCATGTCTTAAGACGTCCTTGCTTGTAAGCAAACTACAGTCGACTCTTGCTAATTCAAACCTTCGATAATACGAACCTCTCGCTAATTCGAGGTATATGCTCAGCCCCGAGGAAAAACTCTTGATATTTCGAACTAAACGGTACGTTTGGGTGCACTCAATATTTCGAAGTAAAATCTGTGGCTGGCCAGAATACAACACTTTAATTTAAAGTGATCTTATAAAACTCTGGACAACTCATACACTCGCTATCATGTAGAGACCTGCAGCAAACAGATTGGAGCTTGCATGTTTTGTGTTGTATTGTCTTTGTTTGTCTCCCCATAACGTAGCCTCTTTGACCATCGTAGTTGACTCCGATAACTGACAGAGGGTAAAAGTTTCACTAAACAAACTACACAACTTTTTCCTTCAAAATCATGTTGATTTGGAAGTTTTTCAAGCTTCATTTATTCTAGAAAATCTATTGAAAAAGTTAGATTGAATGCCATAAAACAAAAAGATACGATTTTTTTCGTCAAACAAGTTATATATGGTTTTCTAGACATAAATGCATTCTTTTAATACAGGACTTTTAACTTCTGTGTAACATTTTATACTGTACACAATATGTACTTTTAAAAATACTTTAAAATAATTTTATATATGTGTACAAAAGTTGTGCATTATTACATTGTTTCAAATTTGTGTTAGAAAAAAAATTCTCTTCCTGTATTTTGGGAGTTTTTTCCTACCCTCTTGATAATTCGAAGTTTTTAATTGGTCCCTTCAACTTCAAATTATCGAGAGTAGAGTGTATATCGAATGTTTGAATAATTTCTTGCGTTCTCTTTTTTTCAGAATCCTACGTCGAAAGCTTTTTCCAAAATGCCTCTTGATGTCGCTGGTGTCTTTATTTCATGGATGTTTGGCGTTTTCAGAAATATCTTAGAAACACCATTTAGTGTTGTGCAGGGAACAGCTATGGTCTTGTACAGAATGACTCTTTTTCTGATTGCACTTCCGACAGTGTTAAGGACTCGTTATCAGGGCCTTCCCAGAGTTCGAAGCCTTACATTTGCTGATATCTCGAGAAATATCGAGCAGTTGGTGGGCCAACTGATATTACGAGTCTCCGCCGAGAAGGAAAAACGAACGGAAGAAGTCGAAAAACAATACAAATATGTTTGTGAGTGTACACATGCACTAAGAGAATCGTATTTTAGCGTGCTAATTTGTTTTAGGGCGTTTTCAAATGCAATGGTGATACTATATCATTTTTTCCTGCTCTTAGTATTTACTTTACCGATATTCTTGAAATCAATGCTAAAACTTGAATTAGTATATTTTTTGTCGAATGGCATTGAAGCTTTTTCCCCGACATTTCACGACATTATTGATAGATTCAAGTAATTGATGCGAGGTCAATAATTGCTACAATACTTTTTACGCGATTTTATGTGGTCCGACACGAGACGAAATTAAGTCGTCTTAAAGGAACCCAGAGTTATATTTTTAAATGAAAGAACAAATGCACATAATTATGAATGATTATATTTTTCGATTTTAAATATGGAGATTTATTAATTACATGGATTTAAAGTGAATTGATTTCCCTATATTCGTTAAAAAATAACCAGCCCTCAGATTTTCTGCAATCTACATTTCAGACAGAACAATAAAATTTAAAATCATTAAACGCTTATTTTATATAAATTTCCTTCGTGTAATTTAAAAATTTATAAGCCTTATTTGTAATAAGGATTTTTTTGTAGAAACATTTCTGTACAAATTATTACTGTTTTGATGTATATAATGGTTAAATAAACATTTTTTCCCTACAATATTTGTATTTTTTGTGAAGAAATTAGCAAATATGTATAACTATTATAACTAACTATTATTATAATATGTAACTATTAATAATAGTTAAATAATTCTTGCAGAGTGGAATAATTAATATATGGCTATGGACCTTAATTTGAGAAAATATGTTTTGATAATAGCTTTTATTTGATAATTATATTCGTGATATGTGTTTTCCTAGATAACGAAAAGTGGTCACTGTAGCCTAAAGGTTAATATCACTAACTAGTGGCTGGAGTGTCACGAATTTGAGTCGTGGGGTCACTGAAAACCCGCCAAGGCATGTTAAATCTGTCGAGGCTCAATATCCTCCCATGTGGTAGAGGGTCGCGCCAGCTGAGGTGTCGGCCTCATCATTTGACAATGGTTCAAAATTATGAGGTTCGTCGCCAAAAGTCTTCGAATAGGTGAATTGTGCGACGTTAATGTTCACTCACTCGACCTTTCCCCTTTATTAGCAATTTTTTCCTACACAGCTGATACGACGACAGTCCAGATAGTCCTGAATGCACCCCTTTGATTTCGAAATGTTGCTAAATGTATGTATGAATGGCTCAATATTACAGCGTATTGTTCTATTTTTTATTAATATTAAATTAAAGGAAGAAACGAGCATATGGTTGTTGCATATCCTCGGAGAGCAACAGAGCTAAATCAGGTCCGCGAATTCATATATCCTAAGGAAATCGAAGAATAATTTCTTATTGCCCACAAAGTTCTGTCTAGGGAACTCTAGGCATTTTAGGATGTGTCCCAAGGAGGCAAGCCCAGTGGTACATTTGGTGCCGAATCCTCCCACCACTGAAGATCCTCATTGTAAAGAGGTTGATACGCGTTAAAAAAATTTGTCCTAGTCTTAAATCACTTTTTTTTTTATCAAATCTGTAATTTAAGCGAGACCGTGAGCCTTATAACAAAGACCATTGCTAGGCTAAGAACAGGTCATTAAAGAAATGAAGATTTATAGGAATTGTGATAACTGCTCAGATATAAAGCTAACACCTGCTCATATTTTTGACTGTCCAGCTGTTCTTGATGCCCTACAAGAAATAGTTTCTGGTTTCGTCAACAAACCTGTATGTGGATAATATTGAACAGATTGCCAAACCAGTCATCTGGGCTCCTGTTACTGTCTGATTTGGTCCTGTCATGGATAACGTCACGTAAATATTTTAAGATGATTTACTTTGTATAGGAGAATGATAGCTCAGATGTCGTCTTTATCAGTTGATTATGGTTCAAAATTATGAAGACTATCACTAAGAGGTCTCGTATTGCCTTGCAGTGTGTCCATAATTATGGAGCAATTTAGTAATACGAAGAAATTTATTAGTTTTGTTTTTAGATTGCACTCGTCCAATCCGTGGCCACTAGGAATACAACCTAACACATTAAACTCTTATTAATTTCTCGAGATTATGACTAAAAATCATTACTATCACAAATTCAATTATAGTTTATAAGACAGAGAAATGTACATTTTTGAGTCTAGCTTTCTTTAAACAATGACTGATTTAAAAAAATTTCTGAATAACTTTCAATAAAGTCATTATTTTGATTTTCTAATTTGTCTACTTTAAGGACCTAAGCGTGTATTGTCCACCAATTTTGAAATTGAATACATGGAACTACAACTTAATCAACTTAAAGAACGCATATCTTCTTACTAAGTTCCATAAAACATGAGAAAAATGTGATCGGGGTAGCTTAGTGGTCAAGACCACTGACACGTGATTGGCGTGTCATGAGTTAGATCGTTGTGCCGTAGAAGACCCGCTGTGTAGAGGGACAGTTGTAAGTAAAATCTGCCGAAGCTCAAACTTTTTTTGTTGCCAAGGATTGGAGGTTAGGAGAGGGGTGTTAGCGTCTCCTCATCACTTGACCATGAATAAAAATTACGAGGTCCGTTGCCGATAGCTTTCGTGCAGCTTCATAGTGCGACGTTGATATAACTAATTCAACCAAAGAAAAATATCACCACAGTATCATACCTTATTTATATCACCACTGTTTAGATTTTACTGATCTTTTATTATATATAATTTAAAGCTTAAGAATTAGAGGATGCCACCCTCATCATTGATATGGGGTAATAGAGACAGTCTGACCCTCAAATGGCACAGGGTCCTCCAGACTACTCTCGCGTCTAATATTGGTCCCATCAAGGGCCTCTAGTTCTCGGAACAGAAAGATTTTTTCCATCTGTGACAAGCGATGGATCCTCAGTCTTCTCTCGGCAGTGACCACACAAGGGGGTGTCCTGAGGGCCCGGACAATCCCCAAAGCCCTTGAGTTTTTTTCGACTGATGATAATCCTTTATATATATAACGTAAAAATTAAGTACTTCTAATGACAACTTATTTTATTAATTAATGCTAATTATTAATTCAGCAATTTATTTTTTACTGTTTTTTGCTGACAAAATCAGAAAAATCAATTGGTGTTCTCTTGAGGAATGATACGAGTTGGGAGACTTTCGACCATTGACTTCCCACTTGAAAAATTTGTGTGCGCTGCTGTCTCCCGGGCATATTTTGAGTTGAAAGATATCTCTGGAAAAAGAGATTGATACGGGTCCCTTTTGCTTGACTTTTAAGAATCGACGATGCATTTTATCCTGTCTGACTCCATCAGTTCCTAGATAGCGATGCACGTTAAATCTGTTGAGAGCTCAAACGTCCTCCTGTTGGTGTGGTGTGGTAGTTAAGAGAAAGGGTGCCAGCTCAGGTGTCGTCCCCGTCACTTCACCATGGTTCAAAATTACGAGGTCAGTCTCCAAAAGCCCTCGTGTGACCTTGCCACAGTGCGACCTTAATATTCACTCACTCCTGGATAATTAGTTACAGAAACAATGGAGCTACTTCGAGTATATTAGGGACATACCTTGTAATTTTGAACTCTGGCCATATGACCACGTGATCTGGAATTTTACTTATTTGTACCGCATGTGAATATAGACGTTTACTTAAGCTACGTTTAAAATATTTTAGCCCCACACACTATACTTGGTCTAGTGGTCAAAGTAATGGACTTGTGGGTGGCGTGTCATGAGTACTACTGAAGACCCATCGTGTAGGGGAACCGTGCACGTTAAATCTGTCGAGAGTTCAAACTTCCCCCCATTGGTGTGGTAGTTAGAAGAGGGGTGTTCCAGCTCAGGTGTCATTCTTGTCACGTGACCCTGGTTGAAAATTTTGAGGTCCGCGCCCAAAGCCCTCATGTTGCTTTGTAGAGTAACGTTAATGCAACTCTCGCACACTTGGGACCTCCACTCCAGCAGGCACCAGTTCCCTGGGCGGCTTTTAATTAAAAAATGAAGTTAATTTGTACATTAGTTTACCTTAATTATAAGATATAATGGTTTTTTGTTTAAATTTATTCTATGAACTAACATGTGCTTACATAACAATATGTATAATTTACATCGCAGCATTTGCAAGAGAACAAAAGAACAAAATTTAATGGCCCCTCAGGGGGCTCACCTTCTTTGGATGAGTACGGGGGTCACAATCCCGAGGTGCCCTAGTGATCTTTTGGCAAGGGCTCACTCTCTTGTGATTACGGGTTTCGCGCACCCGCCTCTCCCGAGCGATCTTTACTTCTTTACTTTCACCTTTATTTCCCCCACTTCCTTTTCCGCCATAGTTAAAAAGAAAACACTGGTTTTTATTTCCTAAGTATACATCTCCAGGAATTTCATTTTATGGTTTATCCCCTTAGTGGGTCTTGCTTTATTATTGATTTTTTCCTTACATATTATCTTTAATTTTACCTGCGACGAAGTCCTGTGGCAGACCAGGACTGAGTGGAATGAAGTTGAGTCTGATGGTTTTTTCACTACTGGTATGACGACACAACAGACTGCACCCTGGGAAAACTGGCACTTGGAGCGAGGTTTTAAACTTCTGAGGACCTTTGGACTGGTGAGGTGGGGTCTTGGAGGAAGCGGCCATGTAGAGGGTACCGGAAAAAAGCTGAGTTTTGCGTCTCAGGCCGCCGGGGCAGCCTAACCAGCATGTCCTGGCTGCTCTATCAGCTGGTGTATAATCTCGCCTGCCTTGTAGCTCTAGGTGGTGCCTGGATGGGGTCCTGCATTGCAGAACGGGGGGCTCTCCCGAGGCCACTGCTGGTTGCTGAATCTGGGGCTAGCCCCGCCAAACTGGTTCTCTGAAAATCAAAAGGGATTCTCCTCCTTTCTCAAAAGCAAAATCAAAATACAAAAAATAAGGTAAAAGATAAAAACGCATTCTTTAAAATCCCCAACCCAACACATGGAGGTCAGCCCACCAACTCTCAAACTTGCTCCGAATCTTTTCCCAAATTTATATTGTTCTTCATGCAACTGATAACAGGAAACTTTCCAATGCTTCACCTTTTCTTATCTCTAAAGCTGTACAAGGTTCAGCTGGTTCTGTGAAATCTATAAAAAAATTACCATCCGGTGATTTACCGATAGAAACAGCAACACAAGCACAATCAAATAATCTCCTACAATGTACAAATCTTTCAAACATTTCTATTACTGCTACTCCTCACAAAACACTCAATTCATCCAAAGGAGTGATTTACTGCCCAGATCTGAAACCTTTACGCGATTCTGAAATTGAAGAACAGCTATCTTCTCAAGGAGTGGAGGCTATCAGAAGAATAACTTCCATAAAAGACGGTAAAACTGTAACTTATCCATTATTTATACTCACATTTTCTAAACATACATTACCAGAAAACATACTAATTGGTAACTTGAACATTAAAATAAGACCTTACATCCCTAACCCTCTCAGATGTTTTCGCTGTCAAAGTTACGGTCATGGAACAGCTTCTTTCGCGGCGTTGCTACCTGCAATAAATGCAGTAGTACGGAGCACGCCAGCGAAGCATGTACGACAGAACGGAGAAAGTGTGCAAACTGCAAGGGGGAACACGCTGCTTATTCCAAAATCTGTACAAAATGGCAGCAAGAAAAAGAAATACAAAGAATTAAAGTACTTGAAAATCTTTCGTATTCTGAAGCAAAGAAACGGGTGGTCAATATCTTACCACCTCGAACTTCCAGTTCTTATGCTAATGCAGTAATGACCAGCACAAAATTGAAAAAAGATACTGCAACTCAAACAGACATAGGAACTCAAACAGAAATTAGCAACATAGAAACACCAACAAACATTGACAATTTAACTTCTGAATCTCATAAAGGTTCCCCAATAGCTCAAAAACCCATTACAAATAACTTAATTGAACAAGAAACAACTCTATCTCCCCCTGAAACATCTTTCACGGACCTAGAGTCCTTAAACCTAGACAAACGGTCTCCTGAAACATTGCACCTCTCAGTACCTTCCGATACTGAAGATTTGATGGAAATAGACAAAATTTCTACCAAACGGCCAGCTACTGGCAATGTCCAGGAAGCTGCCAAAATACTGAAGCCATCAATTCGAATAGAATCTGGTGGAATTCAAACCACCAAAGAAGTAGAAGACGTTATGCTTCTCGGTAAAAAAGGGAAATCAAGACAAAGCTATTTACCAATAAAGTACAACTCCGAAAAGCCTAAAGGCTCTCCGTAGCTGAAGTATTAGTAAAATAATTCAGTGGAATTGTCGTGGTCTCTGGAAAAACTTAGAGGATTTAAAATCGCTAATGAATGAACATTTACCTGTGTGCGTGGCTCTGCAAGAGACGCTTTTAAAACCATCATGCACATCCAACATACGAGGATATTACATTCTTCGGGAGGACTGCAATACGGATGAAAGAGCTTGTGGTGGCGTGGCTCTACTCATCAACCACGCGACACCCTTCTCCCCCGTCCTAATTCGCACGTCGCTTCAAGCTGTTGCAGTGCAGGTTTCTATTTTTTCTACAGTTACAATCTGTAATGTATACCTACCACCCAACGCACCCTTGAATTTTAGAGAACTCCAAGAGCTTATAGATCAAATCCTATCACCATTCATCCTTTTGGGTGACTTCAATGCTCATCATTTGCTATGGGGCTGCCAAGATGTGAATTCTAGAGTAAAAGTCGTCGAAAAGCTTCTTACAGAACTTGACCTCACGTTGTTAAACGATGGCTCTAACACCTATTTTCATTCTCAAACCCAATCATTTAGCGCAATTGATTTGTCCATATGCTCTCCATCATTGCTATTAGATCTGACATGGAGTGTTGTTGGAAACCCCTTAGGTAGCGATCACTTCCGAGTGGTAATATCTTACGCTACACCAATTGCGTGTGCGACTCTTCGCCAACCGCGGTGGAAGTTCAATCAGGCCGACTGGGAAACTTTCAGGACCCAAGCAGATATAACAGAAGACATGGTAAGCTCTGGCTCAATAGATGAAGCGGTATCTTTAGTAACATCTTGTATCCTATCTGCAGCTAATAATGCAATTTCACAACCATCCTCTAGACTCCCCCGTTTCCCCAAACCTTGGTGGAACAAAGAATGCCAAATGGCAAAAAAAGGATAAAAACAAGGCTTGGAATCGGTTTCGACGTTACCCTACTCCAGACAACATGATTGCTTTTAATAAAGCTCGAGCACGTTCCAGGAAAATCCACCGACAACGTAAAAGCGAATCGTGGATAAAATATGTTAGTAACATCACATGTTCAACCTCAAGTAAAGAGGTTTGGAAAAAAATCCGTAAGCTCAGTGGAAAAAACAGTGCTTGTCCTGTCTCCATGCTTGTATGCAATGGAGTCTCTATCAATACCATCCCTGAAATTGCCAGCACTCTTGCCGAGACCTTCGCTAAAACGTCTAGTTGCGACAACTATATACTCTCGCATTTCAAGCGCTAAGGCGTCGAGAAGAGAGTGTGAAGTTGAATTTTTCCTCTTTCAAACGAAGAAGGCTACATCTCCCCGCTAACACTCCTTGAACTTCGCGTAGCCCTGCATCGCTCGGGTAACACAGCAGCAGGTCCAGACGGGCTACACTACATTATGTTACGGCATCTATCCGAAAGTTCTATCCTCTCCCTTCTATTATTGTTCAATCGCATCTGGAAAACCCAAGTTTTTCCCCAACAGTGGTGTCGTGCCCACGTTTTACCGTTTCCAAAGCCTGGTAAAGATCCAACATCAGCAAATAATTACCGCTCTAATTGCCCTCACAAGCTGCTTAAGCAAGCTGATGGAGCGCATAGTTAGTGCGAGGTTGATGTTCCACCTTGAGTCACATAATCTCCTTTCACCACTTCAAAGTGGATTTCGGAAATCAAGATCGACCACAGACAATCTCATTCGGCTAGAGACTTCCATCACAGAGGCTTTTGTCAAGAAACAGTATAACATCTCTGTTTTCTTTGACATTAAATAAAGCCTATGACATGTCTTGGAGGTACGGAGATCTATATGCAATGGACATCAGAGGGAATTTGCCAGTTTTTATCAAAAAATTTTTAAACCATCGTTCTTTCCAGGTACGCCTGCGTTCATTTTATTCAAATATTTTTATCCAAGAACAAGGTGTCCCGCAAGGGTCTGTTTTAAGCGTACTTTTATTTATTATTGAAATTAATAGCATAACCCATCATATAAATTAGGGGATTCAGTGTTCTCTATATGTGGACGATGTACAAATATCGTACTCGTCTAAATTCCTCAATGTTGCAGAACGACAAATTCAGACCACTATTAACAACTTCACTAAATGGGCTGAACAGAATGGTTTTGTTTTTTCAACAGAAAAAAACGGTTAGTGTTGTATTCAGTCGAAAGCGTGGGGTTTTTCCAAACCCTGAGCTTTTTATTGGTAGAAGCCTCCTTAAAGCTGTTAAGGAGTTCAAATTTCTAGGTCTTATATTTGGCCAATCTCTCAGATTCCATCGTCATTTAAAAGATCTCAAAATCAGAAGTACCAAGGCCCTAAACATCCTCAAAGTATTAGCAAATACTCGCTGGGGAGCAGACCGAACATCCTTGCTTCGCCTCTACGGAGCTCTGATTAGATCAAAACTGGACTAAGGATCTGTGGTCTACAGTTCTGCGTGCAAATCTCTTTTGAAGATCTTAGATCCAGTACATCATCAAGACTTAAGACTTTGTCTGTGAGCCTTCCGTACATCACCAGTTGAGTCCCTCTATGCTGAAGCCTACGAACCCCTATTAGATTTGCGGAGAAAGTATTTATGTTTGAACTATTTTATGAAAATCCAATCAATGAAAACAAATACTGCATACTCCTATTTATTCAATTTTAGCCTTTATGATTTTAAGAGTCATCGTTCATCCCTAACTTACTCGCAACCTTTTCACTTTAGAATTAGAGACCTGATTAATGACTTAAATCTGAACATTGGAAGAATTGCTCTGTGCAAGATTTCTGAGATGCCCCTTTGGAAAGTGATTTATCCTAAGGTTGATTGTACCCTGTCATGCTACTCAAAAGCATGCACTCCTGTGAGTACATACAGAACACTGTACTTGGAACACAGAGAGATTTTTTCCGACTATGAACCTATCTTCATGGATGGCTCAAAGTCTGAATCCCATGTTGGTTCGGCGTTAGTTTCTCTGAGCACTGTAATTACAGATGCTCTACCAATTTCAGCATCCATTTACACTGCTGAACTTCATGCGCTAAGAATAGCTATAGAACATATTTTACTATCACGCGGTAAAAAGTTCATTATTTACGCAGACTCCCTGTCAGCCCTTCAAAGCATTGTCTCTTTACATTCATCGTCTCATCCCATCCTTGTGGACATCACATATGCTTTGGCTAATCATCTTAAGAAGAAAGATATCAGATTTTGTTGGATCCCAGGAGATGCCGGAATAACTGGAAATGAACTGGCTGATACAGCTGCACGATCAGCGACAGGCACTTCAGAAAGGTTCCCTATTCCGCACTCTGACTTGAAAGCTTGCTTCAGGCAGAAACTGCAAAGTGTATGGCAATCAAACTGGGACAAACAAACTGAAAATAAGTTGTATAGCGTCATACCCGTTCTTGCTCCAACTGTGCCATCATCAAGCAACCGCCGTGAGCAGGTGATATGGACTAGACTACGCCTAGGACACACTCGCCTAACGCATTGGCATCTTCTGTTTGGTGAACAACCACCCTATTGCGAGATATGTAATGTCCCCCTATCGGTGAAACACATACTCTGTGATTGTCCACATTCAAATCATCTTAGACATCGGCTTTTTAACTCTGTTGATTTTACTATATCCAGTATTTTAAACAATAGCACCAATTCCTCACTTGTGTTTAAGTTCCTAAGCATCAAGGGTTTTATTCATCATATCTAATTTTAATCTATATATTCTAAGAAAGGCGTATATAGACTATGCCCGACTAAGGCTTTATGGCCTGCAAATCTTATTTAACTGTTCTTATTGTCTCTCTTGGCGCATTATGATCTAAATTTTTCCTTGCGCCATAAAAAAAGAAAAAAATCAAATCAAATCAAAATTTAATGGATGGATCAAAAAGGAAGTTGGTATATACATATAAAAAAAAATGCAATAAACGGAATAAAGGTCAGAATCTTGAGCATAAAAATGTAAGAATTAAATTATTGTTCACGGGGTACTATTGAAAAGTTTTTTTATTCCATAGGCAATTTTTGCAGTCTGTACACAATACAAGAAAATTCTGATGTTAGAATGATATACGCACAACATGCTTATTGTAAAATAATCAGAATACTCTCTCTATTTTGTACATGAATGTAAAATTTCATGAATTCTGGACATGTTAGCTATTTCATAACCACTCGGGGTTCGGGAATTTTATGCAAAAAGTCGTAAAGAGCAAGACAGTTGTTTAAGAATGGTGAGAATTTATTATCAAAAAACAATCCTTGAAATACAGCAACTCTATTCGCCGAATAAATCTCAGAAAACCTTCACACTTTCTACTGCGTTAACAGTGTCTGAAATACAAGTAGAGAAAAACTTATTCACAAGCACTCGCTCATCCTACATAGCAGCCGAAGTAATAACTAATCGCTGGTCGACTCTTCATGGTCAAAACAAGAATAATTCAGTTTTGACGAGCAAATCCCTATTTTTTGGCCTCATGGATTCTTCTCGGAAAACCGCTTGTGCCATAGATCGCGATATTGGTAGATTTCTCCACTAATTTCAATCCATCCCTAGGGAGGCGAACTTGCCCAAAGTGGTTGGCAACATGGTTGCCAAAAATGATGCCAACTTGACTCTATCGTCAATATTTCGCAAAGTTTCCACTATCTTTATAATGTAAGGAACGGCGTTGCTTGTGAATATATTACAATTTTAACAAAAAATAAGTACAACATAGAGTAATATAAACGTATTACACATCCAGATATAAATTATTTACTCTATTTTAAGTATTATTTACAAAAAAATTCGTAACACACCGTGGTCCCGAATTTGTGATCAACATTACTCTAGACCAGTTGTAAGAGTGAGCTGGAGTACGGTTGCAATTAAAGATCAGCCTTTAGAGGGGTTGGTGCCTTTTTAAATCTGTTGAGGCTCTAAACCGTGACCTTGGCATGGTACAGAAGTTTGTAGAGTTGATGCTAATTCAAATGTGATACTTATTGCTTGACCGGGGATGAAAATTAAGAGATCCATCGCAAATAGCACTAGTGCTGCGATGAAGAGTAATTTTAGTTAAGCAATACATAAGAATATAAATTCGATTATTTAATTATTTATTTATATATATATATATATAAATTCGATTATTTAACTGATTATATATATATATATATATAAGCGTAATTTCTTTTCCTAATTTGATTAACACTTTTGAACATCATGATTAATATATTATGAAAAATCCAAAGATTTAGTAATTAAATGTAAATCAAAGACTTAAAATAGTTATTCTAAAAGAATTCGGCAATTTCCAAGGAAGAATGTAACTTTTAAAAGTCATTTTATTAAGCTAGTAAAATAAATTACAAAAACAATGTACATTACCCCAAAAGCGCAAGCTTACAAAAAAAAAAGACGTAGAACAAAGATGCAAAATGCAATTTCGCGTCTTAGTCTAAGAAATGAATAACTAGCAAGTTTTCAACCATTCAAATATGAATAATTCGAAGATTACAAAGAAGATGGACCCAATAAAAATTTATTCCATTTTCTTTTCCCAAATTAAAGCAAAAAAAAAAAAGGTAAAACTCCGGGGGAAAAAATTGCTTCTAAAATTTATTATATTAATCTAGTACTTCTCAAAGTTTCAATATTTACGACCCGATATTCAGTTCATCATACCCCCTTCATCGTCCCTACAATAACAATGTTTTGATTTAACAATACCATACTTTGATGCTAAAGCTACAATACGGCTTTAACCTCTTAAATACCACCGGCGTAAATAAACGTCTCTCTCAGCCAAAGCGTTAATTGCCCCGGGGGGACGTATATATACGTCTTTCCGAAGTACGATCTTTTCTGTCCCCTGCTATCCATAAAATTATTCCGTAGATTTTGGAATGCTATAAAAGGACATTGACAGTGTTTGCGAAGGATTTACTTATTTCAGACGGATTTGCTTATTTATTCATTTTCTCCCCCCTTCCCCCCGTTAATCGCATACACGCACCTGCGTGGAAAACGGTGGCACTGGGGAGCGAATCGCGTAACTTTTAATCGGCAGAAGGGATTAATTATAAACCGTACAAATTATCAAGATAAGCGTTAATTTTTGAATATAAATTTATTAATAACAAGCCTGTGTGGGGTCACTGGTAATTATTAAACTTGTTCTTAACTTAGTATTGTTAAATCAATTATAAAATACATTGTGCAGTATTGATACATTTATAAGCGTATTTTTCATCAGTGTAAATGAGTTCTTTATTTTTTATTATTTCAGAATGTATTTTTTGTTTACTTTCAGTAAATATAAATCATTTTTTTAAAAACAATCTTTTGTTTTCGACTTTTCAATGTACTCGCTCCTTCTTGTAGAGTTATCACGCCTCCTAGTGAGGCGCTGCCCACAGTTTGAGAAACGCTGCATTAGCTGCCATGATTCCAATTTCAGAACCTTTTAATTTTGTCCTTTCTATATGGCCTTCAAAAATACATTTGGTACTCCTGACACAGTTTACTTTATATATATATATATATATATCAGTCAGAGTTTTTGGTGTGTCCATTAGGATGCTTGCAATTTTTGCTTTGAATGCCTTCATCTTCCTTTACAGTAGTGGGCTTTAAACTTTTTCAACTCATGGAACTCCCAGAACTGGAAAGTGGTTTCGTGGATAGGGATCCACGAAAGAGCCATAGAGCCTTTTTGGCTCTAGAGCCAAAAGCCATTTGTGCCAAAAGCCATAGAGTGTTTGTGTAGAACCCAGTTCCATACACATACTTCGAAGAATATATCTCAAAATAATATTTAAAGTAGATCAACATTTTATAGGCACGTTATATAAAGGCAATTATAAAGTATTGCATTTTTTTTATTAAATTCTAATCTAATTTTTTAAATATAATTTACTCATTAATAATATTTTTTTAATTTGTGATCCTGTTCATGCATTATATTTAGTAACTTATGTGCTTGCTTTTTTTCGCACAAACTGTCGAAGTCTAGGTCAATTGAGATTAAATACAATAGCATTATATATTCTGCTTTTCAATTTGTTTTTGTAGCCACTTACGTTAAGAAATATATTTCTCTTAAACACAATGTTCTGAATGACTTTAAAATGCGTATATCTGTGTGAGAAATCCCGTGTATTTTGCATGAGAGAGAGAATTTGCAACCTAAAATTTAGAAGCTGTGTTCTTGCTTATATAAATTTAGATTTTAACATCGAATCTGTTGATTATTTGTTTCCTATCCT